>LXFE01000887.1:0-18719 GCA_001929475.1 Neolecta irregularis DAH-3 | reverse complement strand
GGCAGGCGGAGTAAGCGTGCCATGACTTCGCTGTTCCCGCCGAGCCTCGAGCAGAATCCGTTCCGCGACGATGCGTTTGCGGGCCAGGACAGTGCAGCACAGGGCGATTCTGCTGCAGAACAGCCGGCTGGTCCGGGCCGGCCTGCTAATTCGGATCTTCCAGTAGATTCAGATCTTCCCGCAAAGTCACCCTCCTCGGATCATGTCCCAGATCCCGTTATTCCAAAATCAACCACCCCCCGCTACTATCTCAACACCCGCATCACCACCATAGAACGCGCTGCGCGCAAAGACCCAATCCTCCGTTTCGATGCCCAGGCAATTTTCCTCCCGCCAAAAACATGGCCCGCTGACTCTCCCAGACAAACCTCCCAAACTACCGCACTACCCAGTTTAGAGACATCCGCCGCACCCACCACGAGTTTGTCAAGCTCGCAGACCATCTTATCTCTGTAAACCCAGAATGCATCGTCCCAGCAGTGCCCCCTTCTCTCACCGCCGCAGGCGCTGGCACAGAAGAAGATGAACGCCGCATGCGAGCAAATTTTCAAACCTGGCTCGATCGTGTCTGCACAAATCAGATCCTCATAAAAGATGATGAAGTCATGTATTTCATCGAGAGTGACTTTGGCGTACCCTCTTTTCCCTCTCTGTTATTGCTCACCTAAAAGTACTCTCCCGTAGTCTCAAAGTCAAAACCAACCACCGGTCTCGGAAGACGCGCCAAAAAACAATTCGCGCCTCCCCCAGACGAATGTATAGAATTAGCCAAAGCACGTCCCGTTATCAAGCAGTTCTATCTCGCTCTCCTCGAAAATGCCACCCGGCTTGAGAAAACTATAAAAACACGGCGTCGTATGTAACTATCGCGTTCAAAAACTGAGACTTACTAGACTTGTCTTTGGCTGAAGGCGAACTCGGCTCCAAACTCGCAGCCTTGAGTTCCATAGAACGTCACCCCGGCATGAAAAAGCACGTGTCCCCCTCCCGGTTATTAGCTAACGTCAAGTGCTCTTCGAAAGCTCGGCAAGGTCCTACAAACCGTCGGCGATCTTCACTCTGCTCAAACAACCGGCGAAGCAGCCACCCTCGCAGATCCACTCAACTATGCTGCAGCCGACAGTTTTATCGTAAAGGTGCCATACACGCCACACCTCATTTTTCACAATCCAGGAAACCCTCACAACCAGACACTTTATCCTCAAAGAATTCTTGTCTGCCCAGCAAACAGCGCGTTCGAGATCTAATACTGCGATGAGATTAAAAGCATCCACTTCGATTAACCCGCACAAAGCAGAAGACGCACTCGTCTCCCTTGAAGAAGCAAAAGCAGCAGAAGCAGCACTTCAAGCAAAAGTAAATCGCGTAACAGATCAATTAATGCTCGAAACACACCAATACAAACAAACTTCTGGGAAACTTTTAAAAACGGCGCTTAAAGATTATGCTAAACGTCAAATCGAAGGAGAACGTCGCGTGTTGAGTATCCTTGAGAACTTGCGGCCTGATATCCGTGGAATTGATAGTAGTGGTGGATTAGGCCGACTGGGAAGAGAACATATCGGACCTAGAGAACGTGGAAAGAGTTTGAGTATGGCGCAGAGTCAAGGTCCTCAAGGTGACGCTTGGAGCGGTATTCCTCGAGTCCCACTCGACCAAGGCGAAGAACAGGAAGAATGCATGGTCGATGCCAAATGGGCTGCTAGCTTGTTAAGCACTACTTGATAAATTCCTTGTGTTTATGTTTGCAGTCTCGCATGATTTATTGGGTTGATTGATGTTGTTTCTGTCTTGCTTTTCATAGTAGTGTTAGCTTTGGCCTGGCATTGAAAAGAATTCCTATGTTTTTTACGACAGTAGCGATGGTTTCTAAAGCCCTTTGATTGCTATACCAAACCAAAGCAGGTCCTAGCGCGATATAATCGTACAGTTATGATCAACCCTTGCAGTAAGAATGGAGTGGAATCTATGCTTTTCTGTCAAGATTTATGTACCGCGGTAGAACTTATTGTACATCTTGCCTAAACAAATGGGATGGAATCGCTGATTCTCTGGCAATGCTGATAACACGGAAACATGAGATACACCTCGCTATTTATATACTGCTCTGATGACGCTAACGAACATCTTGTTGCGCCTGGTCAATCATTACATTTCTCGCAATTTACAAAACTGAGTAACCTATTATATCTTGCTGATGCAGTCTGTAAATAGTATTCTTCTAGAACCATTTTTTTGTGATTGCATGGTTAATTAATGTTGGTGTAATTAATTTGACTCTAAATATGTTGCAATTACAACGATAACTGGACGAACTTGTCTCGATTAAACCTGTTGTCTACATGATAGAGTATTCTGACACATGCAGGTTGCAACTGAAGGATATTCTCCTGAATGAGCGAAGGAGAAAGCTTAAAACAGGAAGTCTAAGATACGTTTTCTAGTCCTAGAACGTCTAGCGCACGTAGTATTTACAGACAAACTTTAAAGATACCGGATAGGTAACCGATAGTAGAAGAGTGAGAAAAGGGAAAGCGATATAATCAAATGTGGCAAAGAACCAATCTAGAGCAATAAGAGTGAGTCAGAAGATATGAGTAAGTAATTAGCTGGGGTTATCTACTCTTTCCATTCAACGGAGTATAGAGATGTAATTTCCGGAGGTTGGGACTCGAGCAGTAAATTACGGAGGTGGTAGAAGTTTGTGAGGTGGAGTTGACGGTTGCATTATTTGTGGCAAATGCTGACTTGCTGCTGTGCGATAAGTCCACACCCACAATTCTTCTGGGGGGTTTATTTCAACCAAACAAATGGTGGCTGTGCACCTGCAAGAGGTTTCATCCCGTGCCACTCATCCGTCCTATGCTTTTTATGTCAGCCAATGTCTCACATTGTCTCACATGTACCTTGCCATATAAAAACTCCACGTATCCAAAAAGAAATCTTATCCAGACTTTTCTGTTATTATGACGCTTCCTGAAATTACGGTTACGCCCTCAGAAACACATGATTCTCTTTCTTTTCGCAGAGAGAATATCTTGAAGCATGAGAAGGAAAAATCTCGAAAGGCATATCAAAAGATCGAGAAATGGAAGATGGTTGCTGGTGTTGGCAGGAATGAGGAAGACAAGTTATTTCCATAATGAGCTATATTAAAAATGTGTTATGTGCTGTGTTAAAAGGTGTTTGAGACTTTTTTTTCTTTTTCTTGTGTATATTATGGTCAATATCGTGGTTTGGACTAATACAACGCTAACGAATATACCGAGTTGGAGCATTCTATCGAACGTGATTCTGACAATAGGCCGTTTTTGTTCCCATTTCGTCTTATACGGTATGCGCCCTGCCCGGGGTAGATCCATAAACCGTCAAACAAAATTTTGTGAGGTAAATAGCCAAGAACTCGCTGAATTTGGATCCGCAATCCCATGCTTATCGACTTCCACTCTGTTCTTCCAAATCAGACAGTTGTTCCTCCGACTTCAGATAATTTTCCAGAGCAGTTAAACCGACTGGGCCATCTCTCGCTTGACCATATACACTCTTGATCCCTGCAGCAGTTCCAATTAAATCATCAAATTCTACATCAAATAATTCCCACCAATCTCGAGGTAATTTCTTTTTTTCCTCTCTTGTTGCAATCCATATACATGCAGATGCAATCGTCGAGGGAGGATGCACACAATGCACGATACTTTGCAGTGAATCGTTAATTAAATTCCATACTTTTTGCACCAAGTCTGTTGCTTCGAGAAGTTGTAAATAGTTGATTGCTAATCCATATGGCAGAGCAACATTCATTTGAAACCCAAGTCTTTTAAGAAGCTGCATTTCGGCGATGAAGAGAGCTTCTCGTTGATCATAATACGCTTGATCAAAATATTCGGGCACCTTAAAAGGTTTTGACGATAAAAGGTATGTGTATACATTTATTATATCCCGAACTTTACGGGGTTCTTCGCAGGATTTTGAGGCGAGAAATAGGGATCCCATGCCGATATCCTATCCGTCCATCAGCAGGTGGAAGATCTTTGAAATGGAGTACTTTTATTGAAAATTGACGGAGACTGCTCATCATGTAGAATCTTTGAAACAGAACCATTGCAGTTGCGATACAAGGCTGGGGTCTTGGTTATTAAAAGAAAAAGCCAGATTTATGTGTATACAGTTTTAATAAAATTCCTGCCGATTGGACAAGATGCACTCCTGTGCATCGAAGCAGTCTCTCTGTTTTTGAATCAATTCCATCGGAATGCGACGGCGTATTTTGAAGTTGTGAGGAAGTAGCAAGGGGATTGATTAATACATTGGCCATGTGAAAGTGACAAGTGAAGTTGGACTTTGGAGTTTTATCATCGTGCATCATCGGGAACCATTAGAACACTTTACAATAACGCAAAACGTGACAAGTTTATTCTTGTATCAGCCTACGGGGAATCATGAAGGAACAGGTTGTAGATACTGTCCCGAAGAGAATGTACAATGCTTTTATTTGAGGTTCTGTCTAACGATCAATTTAGTAAACATATCCAATTTGGCGTTTTCGCCCCAAAAGATATTGTCAAGAATGGCTCTGTGGAAGTTTCTACCAGAGATCTTTATAGAATGGAAGACAGAGCTCCACAGGCCCATGGAGCACTGGATAGACGAATGGTAGAGAACTGGATTGTGGTTGTTGGTTGATCATACCTAGGGAACATCGGACAAGCTAAAGGAATGCGAAACGTGTGGGGAGAAAATGGCGGATTGTGTTGGTCATTTTGGTCATGTTAAACTTGCCTTGCCGGCCTTTCATATCGGTTATTTCAAAGCGACTCTTACAATCCTTCAGAATATTTGCAAGGTAGTGAAACATCTTGTTCGAGATTTTTTGGCTTATTAGGATTTAGGATTGCTCCGGTATTCTTCTCGATGAAGATGAACGACGAAAACATCTTCGAGACTTACGACGGAAAGGAATCGATAATCTCCGCCGCCAGCAAATCTGTAAGAAGATCAACGAATCATGCAAGAAAATGAGACGGTGTATTCATTGTAATGCGGTCAATGGGGTCGTCAAGAAAGCTGGTGCCTTGAAAATTATTCATGAAAAGTTTCGTCATGTCAAGAAGGGATCACCTGAAGATACAGAATTTCGAAAATCATTTGATCAAGCTGTCCAGTTTATGCCAGATTTGAAACATCATTTAGGTAAAGCCCATGATGATTTAAATGCTATCAAAGTCTTGAACCTGTTCAAACAGATCAAGACTACGGTATATTTATGATTGAGATTTATATGCTCATATTCAGGATTGCGAATTGCTTGGTCTCGACCCGAATATTGGTCGGCCGGAAGCTTTGATATGGCAATATATTCCTGCCCCGCCTGTCTGTATTAGACCATCGGTAGCTCAAGATGGAGCCACCACAGAAGATGATCTTACTGTGAAACTTGCGGAAATCGTATGGACTAGTTCCATGATCAAAGCGGCTCTCGACAAGGGTACCCCTATTTCGAATCTCATGGTATATATCTCACGCTTTCTGTTGCATCTCGCTAAATATTTCTCTAGGAACAATGGGAATTCATGCAATTGTCTATTGCGATGTACATCAACAGCGAAATGCCAGGCATTCCATTGTCCCAACAAGCTTCGAAACCCATCCGTGGCTTCTGTCAACGACTCAAAGGCAAAACCGGTCGTTTCCGTGGGAATTTATCAGGTAAAAGGGTGGATTTTTCAGCAAGAACGGTCATTGGACCTGATCCCAACCTCCGAATCGATCAAGTCGCCGTACCGGAACGAATTGCAAAAATCCTCACGTACCCAGAAAAGGTCACAGAGTATAATATTAAACGGCTGAGGTTGGCTGTGATCAATGGTACAGATATCCATCCTGGTGCAAACTATCTCGTCGGCCAGTCCGATGGATTCAAAAGGTGTGTGTCAGATAAGCTATTTTAATGTTTCTTTAGATTTCTTAAATTTGGCGATCGTCCAAAAATTGCGGCGAATTTGAGAATTGGAGATATCGTTGAACGACATCTCCATGACGGCGATATCGTCTTATTCAACCGCCAACCCTCATTACATAAACTTTCCATCATGTCACATTTTGCCAAAGTCCGTCCCTGGAGAACTTTTCGTTTAAATGAATGTGTGTGTAATCCCTACAACGCCGATTTCGACGGCGACGAAATGAATATGCATTTACCACAAACCGAAGAAGCTCGAGCCGAAGCTATGGAACTCATGGGTGTGAAAAATAATCTTGTTACACCAAAGAACGGGGAACCGATTATTGCGGCTATACAAGACTTCATCACTGCTTCATATCTGATTTCCAAAAAGGACGTTTTTTATGATCGAAAGACATTTACTCAAATCTGTTCCTTCCTAGCTGACGCAAACTTGCATATTCAAGTGCCTCCACCGACGATCTGGAAGCCAGTCGCCCTTTGGACAGGAAAACAAATCTTCAACATTCTTATGCGACCTAATTCGAAATCGCCGATTCTAGTAAACTTGGATGCTAAATGTAAAACATTTCATCCGCCGGAGCCGGGTCTGCCACCTGACATGTCACCCAACGATGGCTACTTGATCATTCGAAACAGCGAGGTGATGTGTGGTGTCATGGACAAAGCGACCGTAGGCGACGGAAAGAAAAACTCCGTGTTTTATGTTATTTTACGCGATTACGGCGCACTGGAAGCTGCCAATGCGATGAATCGACTTGCGAAATTATGTGCGCGGTGGCTTGGGAATCAGGGATTTTCTATTGGAATTAACGATGTACAACCTGGTCGACGCTTACGTGATAAAAAAGACGAATTGGTGGAGACTGCATATCGTGAATGTGATAATTTGATTCGGCTTTTACAGCAAGGTAAATTGGAATGTCAGCCGGGATTTGGTCCTGAAGATACCCTTGAAGCCAAAGTTTCGGGAGTCTTGAGTAAAGTTCGAGATGATGTTGGCAGTATTTGTATGGGTGAATTACCAAAGACAAATGCTCCGTTGATTATGGCTACTTGTGGATCTAAAGGTTTTGCTCTTTTTGGAGTGTTAATAACGGCCCATTCGGTAGGTTCTGTAATCAATGTTTCTCAAATGGTTGCTTGTGTAGGCCAGCAAATCATCGCTGGATCCCGTGTTCCAAACGGCTTTCATAATCGCTCGCTCCCGCATTTCCCTAAAAATTCAAAGACACCCCCTTCTAAAGGATTTGTTCGAAATTCATTTTATACCGGTCTTCATCCTACGGAATTTCTGTTTCATGCTATTTCAGGACGAGAAGGTCTTGTTGATACGGCTGTTAAGACGGCGGAAACGGGATACATGTCTAGACGACTAATGAAATCTTTGGAAGATTTAAGTGCACAGTACGACGGGACAGTTAGAACAAGTAACGGCGGCATCGTTCAATTCACGTATGGTGCAGACGGCTTGGATCCTACGTATCTTGAAGGAAACGGTAGACCCGTAGAATTTGTCAGAACGTGGAATCATGCCCTTGTATACTCTGAACTCTACCCCAACTAACAACCTATCTCTAGGCAATTAGCAAGAATACAACTGAACGGCCATTGCTTCCTTTTGAAATCATCGAGGTCACGGAAATGTACCTAGTACGGGCGGAATGGATTAGGAATTGTAAGACGGACTGGATTAATACGGTCCGCGAATTCATTCATGATAAAGTTGCTCAAAGATTGGAGAAAATAAGGATCAGAAAGGGCTTGATTGGATTAAGGACTCGTCCTTTTGGCGAGGAATACGAGGATATTAATCTTGATGAATTCTCCGAATGTAAAAAAGCGACAGTTATATCTTGGCTAACGCTCCCATAGTTGAAGCACGCCGAGTGGTTAATAATTTGTTGACGGTTACCCATCGGAACCTGGATGTTTTCTTCACACTATGTTGGGAGAAATATATGAAGGCTAAAGTAGAACCAGGAACGGCAGTTGGTGCTATTGGCGCTCAATCAATTGGCGAACCGGGGACCCAAATGACTTTAAAAACGTTTCATTTTGCGGGTGTGGCAAGTATGAATGTGACCCTTGGAGTTCCGCGGATCAAAGAAATTATCAATGCTGCCAAAACGATTTCGACGCCGATTATTAAATGTAAGCTTGTCCATGAAGATGATGTCCGTTCTGCACGAGTGGTCAAGGGGCGTATTGAGAAGACTTTTTTGGGTGATATTGCAGCGTATGTGGAGGATGTATATGGACCCCAACATTGCTATGTCGGTGTTCGAATCGATTGGGAGACTATTCGCAAACTTCAATTGGAGATTACGTTGACTGAGATTTCTCATGCTATTGTCCGTGCTCCGAAATTGAAGATCAAGATTGAGGTTTAACCCATGCTGTGTTTTATGCTGATATATTTAGAAAATTCAGTTGGTGCAACCGGATCGGATTAGAATTTACGTGGATAAAGATAAGGACGACGAAGAAGTGTATTATAAACTTCAACATTATAAACGGTCGTTACCTGATATAATTGTCAAAGTGCCGTTCTTTCTGGTATTAAAATTAATCTCTAGGGATACAGTCAAATTGCGCGAGCAGTCATTAATGACGAAAAAGGCAAGAAACAATTGCTTATTGAAGGATATGGTCTACGCGATGTGATGAATACTGAAGGCGTGGTTGGCGAGAAGACGTATACCAATCATGTCATGGAAATGAAAGACGTGCTTGGAATCGAAGCTGCACGAAATTCAATCATCAATGAAATCAATACAACGATGACGAGTCACGGGATGAATATTGATCCGCGGCATATGATGTTACTCGGCGATGTGATGACGTACAAGGGAGAAGTTCTTGGAATCACACGATTTGGGGTTGCAAAGATGAGAGACAGTGTTTTGATGTTGGCGTCTTTTGAAAAGTATGTTTTGCGATTTGAGGGTATTGACAGTTTTAGGACCACGGATCATTTGTTTGACGCTGCTTTTTATCATAAGAAGGATGCTATTGAGGGTGTTTCCGAATGTATTATTATGGGTGTTCCAATGCCGATGGGAACGGGACTGTTTAAACTTATTAGACGGACAGAAGGGGGAGGAGTAGGGCAGAAGAAGCTGCTGTTTGATGACGAGGAGAAGCATGTCAGTATGTTGTAATGATTGGCGCTGCAAGGACAACAAAGGGAGAGGAGGTAGTATTAAGGGGCTGCTGCTGTCCCTTGGGGACTGGCAACGTCTTGTGACACTCCTAAATATAGTATTGAGCAAACTCGATAAGATCACCCTTTGGCATGGCGTCAGTCTAAAAGGCTGGGCAGGTTGTGAATAACTTGTCCAGCTATGGTGTTGCGCATAACCCTCTCTCTGGCTGCTCATATGCCGCCTGCAAAAGTGGCATGAGGTTGTCAGAAGTCGGCTGCACGCGTGTCACCAGAGTTGATAAAGACCAGGCTTGGGGATATTCCGTCGTAGACCCTAAAACACGGGGAGTGCTCGGAACGGTAGCGGTAAATAAAAGGCGGGTGGTCAGTTCACGGGGACGGGGATGAAGAACAAGCTGGAACGCTGGTTAGTGTTTGGCGCGTTTGGACAAGGGAATGGAGAGCTATTGGCTGGCGAGGCCGGGGCCTGGCGACATGCAGGATAAAGCCAGCGGGCAAATAGGCGAGGGGGAGCAAAGACCTTGACATTGGCGGTGAGAGGCCGAGGAGCAGGCAGGGTCGCTGGGAGGAAGCAGGCAGGGTGGACGGGCAGGAGCAAACAGGCAGCGCTGTGGGTGAGAGGGCGCGGGCTAGCGCGAGAGAACAGACTGCCGAGCTCCGCCGCGACTGCGCTGTTACTCCAGCCTGCCGCAGCCGCTGCAATGCGCCTTGAGCGCTGCTCCTAGCCCGTCTGTACTGTAGTGCACATACAACCCACCGACCAGGTCTGGCAGGCGGCGTTGCAGGAGCTGATAGCCCAGAACTGCGTGTGGGACATTGCAAGGCTTACCACCACAAGAGTGCGGGTGCTGGTAAAGGTGCTGGCTGACGGGCAGACAGACAGACCGCGATCTGCTACTCTAGCCCAGCGGCTGCCCAACGCAAACCGTCGCTGTCTGCTGCTCCAGACCAGCGGCTGCTCACCACCAGACCGTCATACGCCGCCGCCCGTCCGGATGCCCCTGCCAGCGGTCCTCTTGCTGCTGCTGCTGCTCCTCCAGCCGCTGCCCCTGCGCGCCGAGTACTTCCCCTTCTGCTCCACGCAAAACACCTCCGCTGGAAATGCCACCTTCTCCGTCTTCCAGTCCGTCGGCGCCTGCACCCAGACCTGCATCGCCGAGGCCTTTGCGATCATCCAAGGCCCGCAGTGCTGGTGCTCCACCCTGTTTCCCGCCCAGCGCAGCCCGTCGGAAGATTGCTCCCAGCCATGTCCCGGCTATCCGTCAGACAAGTGCGGCAGCGACGAGACCAATGCCTTCAGCTATGTCCAGGTCGGCCAGGCCACAGGCACCGCCCTTCCCACGCCCCTCTCCTCCCCGGCGCCCGCCGCCCAGACCCCTCCTCCTGTCGCCTCTCCCACCATCCTCCCCTCTGCATTACCAACACCACTACCGACCACAGACCTGCCTGCCGCTCCTGTCGTCGTCAGTGCCACTGCCGCCCCCATCTCGCTCACCCCTGCGACTGATCTGACCACCAATCGCTCGGCTGCCGGTGCCCTCGGCGTGCACGACCCCCCAACTCCCACAAATACCACCACCATCAAGCCCTCGAGCTTCTTCTCAAACAAAGCTGCCGTAATTGGCGTCTTCGCTATCGCCGCTGTTGCTATTGTTACCATCGCCGGCGCCTTATTCTTCCTCCTCCTGAGAAGACGTCGATCGAGATCAGCCTCGCCACGCAGTCACTCGTCCAGCTTCTCAGACGACAGGCGCAGCTCCATCCCTGTCCTCGCAAACGAAAAGGGCGAGTTCTTTCCTATTCCCATCGATCAGAGGCTCGATGCTCTGAGAAGTCTTCAAATGACTCTCGAGAATCACTCTAGAAAAAGCCTGAGGGACGAAGAAGACTATAGCCGTCGCTTACAGGTATCTCCTCTTCTCCCTTCCCTCTCACCCCCCAGGTCAGAAACGGCAGTCCCGGAGATAACGACTTTGGCGATTAGATAGGTCATGCCATGTAGCCGTTTTCATCCCCGCCCTTTGGGCTTTAGGCAACGGTTATTTAGATATATTTTGTCATCATCTAGAAGCGTTTGGTTTCACTACATCTCCTGTCTTTGCTGCCTTGTTTGCTTTTTCCTTTTTGTAGTTATGGGGGTATGGATCAAAAGAATGAATTTGTTTGTCTCTGTATCCCTGCGATTCGACCATTCGCCCGTTCTTTATAAACATGGTCTTTTTTCCAACCTCGCCAGTTTTATGGTCCATACATATACATCGATCATGTCGCTGAGCTGTAAGATAACAATTTCCATGCGGCAAGACATCAATTCAACTAAATGAAATCACATATCACATATCGCGGCAAGTATATTTGTCTATTCATTTGTTAATTTCGGGGATGAAATAAAAAGAAATTGAGACAAAATTTTATTATCGGGTAGTCCAAACTCCCCAACCCACTCGCGCGCGCAATTTTCGCGCGCTGTAGACATTTGTCGGCCGCCAGATTTTGTTCACCCCACCCCTGGATTAACTCCGCAACATCCACCATGTCTACTGATTATGAGAAACTACGAGATGAAAAGATGAGGGAGAATAGAGCCATGTTGGCTCAACTTGGACTTGAGCAATGTGCGCCGGCGCCTATGCGTCCGAATGAACCAATGAGAAAGGCGAGGACAAAGACTATGGCCAGGAATGAGAGTTTCAAAGACGGTGTTGTTTCAAGAAAAAGAAAGGCGCTTGTTTCAGCGGTGATTAGTGATGGCGGTCGTAGAAGTTCTCAGCGGTTAAGGGGAAAGGTAACCCGGGCTTTTTTATTCGGACCAGTTGCCGATTTTAGAAACGGAGTTATCGGGAAGATGCAAGCGGCGATGAAAAAAGGGACGGCTCGGACTTTTCGGGGTCTGATGAAGATGAAGATGAAGATGGTTTTACGGTTCGCAGGCGTCGGAGCGCGGTTCAGGAAGATTCGGAGGGAATCGCCCGGCGTATGGCGAATGGCAGATACGTTGCCCATATAGATCGAAACTTTGTTCGGCCTGATCCTAAAATATTTGGAAATCAAAAGCATATTAAAGTCGTATGTGGTTCCTGCTTCCCCACGTTTTTGATAAATCAGGGCTATTGGTGGTCTACTCGAATGGAGTGCTCACGAGATGGAATTCACGCGCCTACCGTTGCTGGCATCTCTGGAAATTCTCAACTAGGCTGTTGGTCTGTTGCTGTCAGTGGAGGGTATGAAGATGATATCGATGAAGGGTTTCGCTTCACTTTTACTGGATCAGGTGGACGAGATCTCAAGGGAACCAAGAATAACCCCAAAAATCTTCGAACCGCTCCTCAATCAAAAGATCAGGAACTCTCCGCGTTGAATTTGGCATTAAAGATTTCTTGTGACACAGGGAAACCAATCAGAGTAGTCCGTGGGTACAAGGGCAAGAGCAAGTGGGCTCCAAAAGAGGGATATCGATATGATGGACTCTATCAGGTTAAGAAATGGTGGTTGGATACAGGATTGAGTGGGTTTAAAGTTCTCAAATATGCATTCAAACGAATCGATGGACAGCCGCCAATTGATACGGCTGGTACACCTATTTATCCTTTCATATTCTGACATGCAGCCGGTCCAGAACACCAACCCATCTACGACGATGAAGATGAAGACGAAGACGAAAAGCAGGACCTTGAGGAAGAGACGCAAGTCTCTGAAGAACTCGAGTCTCCTCGTAAACGACGGCGTGTCTCAAAGGGAAAGGCCAAGGCTGCCAGTAGTGAATCTGAACAAACTACTGCAATTCAACTTGAGGATGAGGGTGAGAATGAGGACGAGGGTGAGAATGAGGACGAGGGTGAGAATGAGGACGAGGGTGAGAATGAGGACGAGAACGAGGATGAAACTCTTGCAGAAGAAGATACCGCTACTGCCAAGGACCCAGTTTTGAAAGTCGATCATTATGAAATACCCGTAGCAGATGAACAGGTGTCTGAGAGCGAAGATAAAATCTTGCAGCATGAAAAAAAGGATGAAACTATCAAAGAAACAAAAGACTCGACCGCAGGAGATGAGCACGTATCTGAGAGCGAGCATGAAATCGTACAGCCTGAAAAAGAGGATGAAACTATGACAGAAGTAAAAGAGTCAACCGCAGGAGACGAACAAATCTCTGAGAGTGACCATAAAATCGTACAGCCTGAAAATGAAGAAGAAACTATCAAAGAAATAAAAGAGTCGATTGCAGGAGACGAACAAATCTCTGAGAGTGAACATAAAATCGTACAGTCTGAAAATGAAGAAGAAACTATCAAAGAAATAAAAGAGTCGATTGCAGGAGATGAACAAATCTCCGAGAACGACATAAAATCGTAAAACCTGAAAAAGAGGATGAAACCATCAAAGTAAAAGAGCCGCGAGATCAATGCAATGTTTAAAGTTGACGTTTTATTTAACAACTATGTTTTCAATTTGGTCTTTGCAAGTCTTTGCACTATATCAACCCAAAAATCACAAGGTTGCGTCCGACATTCAAATCTAGCGTTTTTTTCATTCGTGTTTATTGATTAAAAATTACCAATACACCTGGAGATTAAGGAGAATTTTGCCTTATTTTGAGATTCAATGATCCTCCGAATGATAGTTTTCTCGGATCATTGAATGAATCAAAATACTGTAGACATGCATTGTGTTCTCCAAATATTCTTTTGTAGACAATACTCTCATCATCATCTATTAATTTCTACATCTTTCATCTTCAGTCCACAAATTCAATCACTTTAATTGCCTTTCTTTCCAACTATCGTCCAGATGCGTTCATCAATTTATGTTGATGATGCTCATCCGGATTTTCTTGATGATAGGCTTGAGAGGCTCAACTGTTTACAAGAATAACCCTAATAATAATATCAGATTGTACTAAACAGTAATTTATAAATAGCAAGTCAAACAAGGTTGAGGAGAAAGACATCTTACAACGATGCTATGATTCGATCAATTCAACAAAGGGAAAATAAATTATATAAATTATTACCCTCTATCAGTGTTTCTAGACATTGGGAGGATAGACCTTGAGATGATGAAATGACCCAGGTCACCTTGTTCATGGTACTTATAGCTAATTTTCTGTAAATAGTTCATCTTTCAGTTCAATAAAACCTGTTTACAACTTGAACTCAATTCAGTGAGGCTTGATTGAGTTAATTATTCCTACAAAGAAGTAATTTGAACCTATTCTTAATTAAAAAAGGCTAGACTCTCTGATTGGAAGAGTTTGTAAGAAAATGTAATTACATGACATCCCTGCAGCTATAATGAAGAGTTTAGGGAATACCGAATTCTATTGCTCGTGTTCCATCAATCTTCCTTGTCATCATCTGCGAACATGTCTTCAGCCTTTGGTATTCTCCGTCCTGTAGGAGTGACATTCTGACTCGACAATGCAATCGACATTGATTTTTCAGGCTTGCGCAAAGGCCTGTCTGAAAAGTTTGGAATAAATTCGGCCGCTTCAAGCAAGTCCCTCCTCTTCTCCGTCTTCTCATCTGTCAAAGGGAGCCGATCTAGTGTTTCATTCACCAGTGGGTTGTCGTCAAAATTCTCCATTAGTTCTCCATCAATATCATCCATAGGAGCGCCATCAATGTCTTCATCAGATTGGCCATCCAGAGGAACTCCGTCAAGATCGTCGTCGATATTTTCACCTTCATCAATCCGACTGACTTCTATCTGATCCTCTCCGTCAGTATCTTCGATAGTCTTCCAGCCTCGACTCTTCTTCTCAATCTTCTCCTCCACAGGTTCAACTTTCGAACAACTATCTTTCTCGTCTCCTTTCTCCCTGCCAAGAAATAGTTCAATCATGCTTTCGAGAATACCCTGACCGAAAACAATCCAGCTTTCCCAAATACTAGTGATATTTTGTATCTGTCGACGAAAATTTTCGGCTTTAATGCGACCATCGAAGGATTTATGGATGACATTTAAGTGGATGAAAACCTCAGGTAGTCGACTCTCGAATCTTAATTCGTCAGCTTTCAATCATAGAGGAGCTTTACAGTTGACGATACTTCCAGACATTAGGCACTCCCGACGATGAATTATGTAAAATATCGCTCACCAGCCATAATCGGGCAACCTTCTTTCTTATTTCGCTTTCAGATAGCATCAAAGATTGGATGATTATATCTACAATCTTCAAGGTCAAAAAAGGCAATGAAAACAAAAGATTACTTCATCAGCTGCATCTGCATGGTCAATGGCAAAAGCCATAGGTCGAGCAATGCTTCCTCTTCGATAGTCAACGTTTCGTAGCAACCATTCGAATCTCCGACGCCTACATTCTCCGAGAGGACCTTTGTGCGGTGCCTCGTCGTCGGAATTTTCGTCGTCATCCTTGGATTCAATATGCGTGAAGAGAGGGAGCATACCTCGCATAATGGCTCGGGTGGAACCCAAAAGGCGCCAGCGAAAAACATTTGAAATGGCTCCTTGCGATAATCTGTGATCGAATCGCTGTTTAAAATTGAAAAGAGGCGCCAGCGATAATATATATGTTCTGGTAACTAACAGAATTAGAGTTTAAGCTGTCTGGCTAGACAAACCGTGCTATTAAACAGAAATTCAAATTGGGGGTTAGACTTTTCTCTCGACATAAGAAACGCCTTATTGTGAGCTCTAAATTTATGGGATGAACCATTACCTCAAACTCCATCCCATTTGAAATTACCATTTCCACAATTCGATGTATTCTCCTCATCATTCCCAGATCTTTTGGTCGTCCAACAACAATCTCCATTCGACCATTCGGGAAAGGACCGGTGGCCTCTTTTGCGTTGAATGGAAAGCCGGACTTATCAACACGCACAGCACTGGAAAGCTGCTTCCCCCATTGTGCTTTGACCCGGAACCCATCACCAAGATATCGCCCATCCAAGCCTGTTTTTGCACGATCTGCTGACGTCGATGAATCGAACGTCAATAGGGCTGTGATTCCTTTTCTGGTGGCATCGTCGAGGGTCTTTAACGGAAGGATGTTGAAGGAAGATATCGTTCCGTAAGCACAAGCCAATTGTCGTAAAGAATCCTCGGTTGTCCCAAGTGGAAGAGAAGATAACTGGATAGTCTTTGGGCCAGGTTGTTCGCCTGCATAGATATCATCTCGATCTGCGAATATTAGTGAGTTCCGCGATATTCGCAACCCATCGACAAGATACCAGTGTTCCCCATCCGAGCCAACTTTAACTTTTCATTCCGGTCCTGGTTATCTTGATCACTGGATAAAAATAAGTATTCCAGATCATAATACTCCGGTACCGCTTGATCTCATCAAGAAATGAATCTAGATTGCGTTTTTTAGCAAAAGATTCTCCAGTCTTTACTTAGAATTCATTTGTTTGAGTAGTATTGGTGTTTACCTTGGCGACGAAATGTCGTTTCCCAGATGAAGAGATTTTCGGTTCCCGCGACGTTGGCTGATTCTCTATGCAATAAGTATATGTGTCCCAATAGTTAAACTACCAGATGCGTGGCACGAAAGATCATTATCCTGCTCAAAACTTTGAACGAAGCCGTTCCGTGTCTCTGGCTAGCTGGATGAGATGTATAGATAAGTCATATCAATACCAGTCGTCGCCTTTCTGCCTCATCTCGTTTGTCATATATGCTCCTGTTGTTTGGGTTCGCATAAGAAAAAGGAGCTATTCTATGGGACTGGGAAGACATGCGTTTAGAATGGGTGAAACTAGGTTAATCGAGAAGAGACGGGAGGTAGGCGGTCACGTGATACAAATTGGGGGGAACTGCACCGGTTCTTGATCGAAGGACAAAGAGCGAAATTCCTAGGCTACAACGTTTGATAGACACCCCGAAGACTCTCCACCTACATTTGCAAAGTAAGGCCCCATTTATGACAAAGGAAAAAAGGAGGAACAGCAAGTGAAGACAGCAAATCAATCGTCCAACCACCACCTAGGCTTGATTGGCAGCAGCAGGAGCCGAAGCAGTCATGTTCTCCTTGTCAGCCTTCTCGGCATCATTTTCTCCTTCCTTGACTGCTCGATCAAAAGCAATCTTAACTGTAATTTCTCGTCCAGACACTTCCTTGCCATTGAGTTCGGCCAGGGCCTTCTTTTGCATTTCCTCGTTCTCAAGTGTGACAAATGCGAAGCCTCGGCCTTTTCGAGCCTCGCCTCGTGCAGCAAGCTTCTTCTGGACAAAAATTGGGATTTGTCGAGGAACGATATGAGCACTAGCTGGTTTGTATGCAAAAAAGACTTGCTTCAGCTGACCTATAAGCAATCATTGACTAACACGGCCGTACTTGTTCTTCGGTAAAGTCGTAAGGCAAGTTAGCGACGAACAAGGTAGTTGTGCTTGCTACACCGTCTGCGGGAGGACCTTGTCGGCGAACTCGAACAACGGGCTTTCGAACAGAAGGCTTCTTGGTGGACGATTTCACCTCATTGGAAGATTCCCCGTTCGTTTCCAAGTTCGACGTACGGTTGGTAGTCTCGATGAGGGCGGCCTTGTCGCCGTCTTGAGCGGCGGTGTTTTCTTCGCCGTTCTTTACCCCTCGGGCTCGGTTGGGCTGAAATATATTAACCTAAGGAGAAGATGACGTAATAGGAAGAAAGGAAGTTGAGAAAAACGAAGAAAATGAAACTGAAAAAGGAGAATGAGCATCAAACCAAGCCCAGAAGACAACAAGAACGAAAAAGAAAAGGGGGTAGACATACCTTTTGAGCTCGACCTCGACCCCTAAATCTTCCTCGTACCCGGGCAGCATCATTGTCTTTAGACTTCTCGGGAGGACGAGCCTTCTGGATGCTAACATTCCGACCCTGGAGTTCTTTTCCGTGAAACTTGATAGCTGCTTCGTCTGCAGAAGCTTCGTCCTTAAATTCAATAAATGCATAACCAGCCGGTCGACCGAAAGGTCTTGACGGCAAGCTAATTGAAAGGAGCTCAAACCCTTCGAAGAGGCCCCGAAGGTCATCTTCAGTAGTCTTGAAGGCGAGATTTCCGATGAAGAGGCGGTGCTTTGGAGGAGCTTCCTCGGTTTGAACTGGAGAGGATTTAGCGTCATCACCGCCATAGGCAGTCTGCTCTTGTTTTTGCTGTTCTGCGGACATGATTGAATGCGCGACGGAGAGGGGGCAAGATGGCGAGGTGGGTTGAGTTGTATGCGGTTTTTGCTGGGACTGGTTTTAAGAAGTGGTTGGTCAAAGAGACGAATTTGCGGGCGGCGGGCTTCCTTTCAACTTTCAACTGGCCAGCTTCCCTGTGCAGCAAAGTCCCTTGCAACCCGCGCTTTCTACACCCACCACCAGAATTTCTGGAACTAAAATACTTTTTTAAGCCCCGTGACGGTCTAAAAGTAGATATCTTTTTTCAAAGGCAGCTCTGGTTATTTTCCGCTGCATGGTTTTGTCTTCGCTGACGTGGTTCACTCCAAACTTCCAAGAGTCGCGAAACGCGTGGACCAGTGTTTCTAGATTCTTCTTTGATCTATCCAATGCGTTCCTCAAATCTGCATAGGGGTCAGGGGTTACTTGAATCGTTTCTAGCCAATGGTTGAATAGCTACCTCCATTGTGTAAGTACTCGTTAA
>LXFE01000886.1:0-12942 GCA_001929475.1 Neolecta irregularis DAH-3 | reverse complement strand
TCTAGTCTTGGTCCAGAGGACTCATTATCAGCCAATTAACAAGTTTAAATGGCCTTGGAATTGTGGATTTGTGAAGCTACAGTGTGGGATGGATTTTATTTATTATATCTAGCCCGCCTGTTCATCCCGTCCGCCCTTCCCGCCCGCATTTCCCGTCCGCCCCCCTTTCCCTCCCGCCCGTCCTGCCCGCCTGTCCATCCCACCCTCCCGTCCCGCCTGCCTTTGCCGTCCGCCTTAGCCGTCCACCTGTACCACCCGCCTGCCCATCCTGCCCTCCCGCCCGCGTTTCCTGTCGGCCTTTCCCGCCCGCCAGTCCGTCCCGCCCGCCTCTACCTCCCATATCCTTCACCTCTAACCCCCGTCTCTCCCGCCTCTCTCGCCACCGTAATTAGCATCAACCCGAAAATAAATGCGCTCCCATTTTTACAAATCAATTCATGCCTATACAACAAAGGCAGCTCTGATATCAAAACCGCCTCAAAAAACATTCGACTACCTATCGCCAACAACTACTTACCTCCTCGAAACATCCCTTGCAACTCACCTAGCACTCTCACCATTGTCATACCATATTGACTCTCCTCTGCCACCTGGGTATCACCTGTTGTATTTTCCCTCACCAGATCTTGAGCAAGCTCTTTCCAAAGATGGATACTCAAGCTATTTTGCTCCTGAAGGATATAATCGAAGATTGTGGATTGGCGGCTCAATTGAATTTTCAAAGGAGCCAATCCGATTGGGCAACATGGCAAATTGTACAGAGGTGGTTGAGAGAATTATTGAACGAAAAAATAAAGCCATGGTGTGGACAAGTAGAAATATCAAACAAGGTGAAGCCTGGATAACTGAGGAACGTGGACTATACTATTCGAATGAAAAGTACCATGCAACTCAACCTCTAAAGAGTGAGTCCACATCTTGCCTCTAAGATTTACATATTATAGTTTCTGATATGAAAGACTTTGAAAATGTTGTCCATTTTACACCAACCCAGATACTCTTGAGTCGTTTTGCTGGGCTCTCTTTTAATGCTCATAAAATTCATGTGGATGCTGATTATGCTAAGCTTGAAGGTTATCCAACTACTCTACTCCCTGGACCTCTGAGCATTATTATATTATGCAGCAGAAATCCACAGCCATACAGACGCCTAGTCTATCAGTGTATAGCACCCTGTTTTATGGGCATGCACCTTTGATTGGCTTGGAAAGGTATGGATTTTGGATGATGAGGGTGGCATTCGGGTTGAAGGGACTTGGAGTAATTCAGAATAAACCCAGCTTTAAGGCAGTGTTGGCAATGGGCCATGGGCTTAGCCCTGCCCATTAAAAGCTCATGGGTTAGGGTTATGACGAGCTTGCTAACATTTTGGAAGAGCGTGGCATAAGGGCAAAGAACTTAGAAAACTGGCAAATGGAAGAGCGTCTATCTGAATGGTTGCCTGAGGCAAGCGGTGAGTACGACGTAAGAGTTAATCAGATTATTTGTAAGAAATTATCATAGTCTGAATATTTACCTGACTGTCACTATAATCACTCATCTTCGCAGCCTCGCAAGTTGGTCCATGATATTCTGCACTTGTTGATTTGCCTGAGGTTGCGAAGATTGTGGGATGGGCTGTTGCGACAAGAGAGCTGCAATGTTGGAAGTATTTGTAGGAGCAGCAGGAGTTTTGTACTGCTGAGTTGCTGGCTGTGACGAAGGCTGTGATAAGGCACCAAGGACTTTCGTGAGCGTGTTTGGATCCAGGGAACCGATCAAGTTCGCAAAATTCGGATTTGCAGTGTTGAGCAGCGGCGTTGGGGCCTGGAAGATGGGTTGTGAGGTTTGAGATGGGAAATTGCTACCAGCAAATTTTAATCTAACGAGAAGTTCGATAGCAATTGGAATATCAATATTCGCATATTCTATATCTTAACCCGATGTCAATGCAGGAATCAAACCTTCAAACCGAACATCTGAGTGGCTTGCCTTACGATCGAATATTTGAACGGAAACTTTATTGTGAGCCTGAAGCTGACGGTCAATGAAGATAACAGCATTCACTCCTTCGACGATCATTTGTCGAACAACAACTTGGACAGGAAGTCGAGGGGATAAAAACAACGTATCTACCCGAAACTGATTGTCTCGTAGGCCTTTTTCGATATGCCAAATATAGGCTCTGAGACCTCAGCTGTAAAAAGGAAAGACTGATCTTACCGGTCTACCTCTTCGATAACGATAATTTGGCATTCAGGAACTTCCGGCCCAAAACGACGAGGGAGAGGAAATTCATCAGATGGTGGTCCTCTTCGAACAGGAGATGGAGAGCGAAACCTTCCAGGTGATCGCTCTCTTACACGACTGTACTCTTCTCTGCCTCGACGATCATGCGGCACTTCGTCGTACCGACCGCGTGAGTTGTTGAATTCAGAGTTATGATTATATCCGCGGCCTCGACCACGATTTTGTCTTCCTTCGGGTGAGCGCGATCTTCGAGGATTGCGTCGATCTTCATGAGCGGCACCACGTTTCTGTGGTTTTGAGACCTCCAAATCTAGAATTTTTAGCTTATATCGCAGGCAAATCTTACGCATTTTCCTGCCGCCGATGACAACGCCCTGCTCTGCTCTTATAGCGGCCATACATGTATCTGCTGTATGAAACTGGACAAAGCCATAGGCTTGCTTAAGAGAAATTTGGGCCAAACGACCGTGCTTGTGGAATATGCGGAATAGTTCTCTTTTAGAGACCTTTTCAGTGGGCAAATTCCCTGGAAGATAAGGCAACGTCTGTAGTGCAAAATTCCATACCAATAAAGAGACGGGAACCTTGTGGGAAGGTGTCTGGTGTTAGATTCTGCATAACTCGCCGCTCATCATCGAGAAATTTCTGGTACAGTTGTTCTTCGTCCGGAGTTAGGCTGGGCGGTACAGCTACTGGCTGTTGAGATCTGGGAGAAAATTGATTGGCAGAATTGTCAACAGCAACAATGGGAGGGATATCGGCCGGAGGTTTGTTGTTCAGCGAAGCCAGCAGTGTCTGCAAATCGACATTGGGATTGACGCAGTTGCTGTTGCTGGGAAGGCTCTGGGCTGGCGTTGGGGACTTGGTCTCGGGGTCAGCATTCTTTGCTTGCGCAAGAATCTCGGGAAGCGACTGCAGAAAAGACAGCTGACCTGCTGGTCCGGGCTCAGGCGAATTCACATCTACTTGGGCAGTTGCTAGCGGGGAAGAAGATGGACTGGCCATGACGAGACAACGCGCAATCTATATGTATTCGTTGTTGGAATATGGTAGGGCAGGTTAGCGTATGGTGTAGTGAAGAGTCAGCCAAAACTTCAGCCGGACTTTCAAATCCAGATCGAGCAATACATAGAACCGAGCTGAACATAGTGATTCAAGGGCATGACCTATGCCAGATCCTCTACATCTTATTTGGCGGAATTATTCGCAGCCAAAGAATGGTTGCAGCAACTGACCCCTTCCAATATTCCTCGTGGTTGCCAATGTTTGGCTTAATATCTGCTAAATCATAAACAGATAAATGTCAAATGATGTTCAACAGAAGTTCTGGCCCTGGTGGACAGAATGTCAATAAAGGTAAGCATGTGTTTCTAATGTTGTAGCTCAAAAATAGTCAATACAAAAGCCACGCTCAAGTTTTCTCTTCAACAATCAACATTTATTCCGAATCTTATAAAAACCAAATTGATGGAGACGGTTTATTTTGCACATTAGCACATGACTGATGGTAGAGATCACAATTTCTTACCCGACAAGGCGATTTGGTTATTCATTCTCAAGAACATCGAACTCAAAAAGATAACATCAACGAGTGTTTTAAGAAGTTATATACATTTATTACAAAGAACTCCAATCTTTCTGGAAATACATCCCCAGAACAGCAAGAGAAAGTTGTCAAATTAAAGAAAGAAGAAAATAATCATCGTTTGCAGGCTAAGTTACATATTAGCAGAAAGAAAGATGCTCGTAGAAACAGAGATTTCGATTAACTATGCCACACTTGTCTAGTAACTTGTTTTTTCTCTCTTTCAATCAGCCAGTCATTCCGAATATGTTGTCCTTCCGGGCTTAATGTACCGTCAGCTTCAGCCAGGTCCAAGATTCTGAAGACCGAAGCTTCCACAGCTTTCAATAGTGCTTGGTGCATAGGTCTGCGCCACAAGCTCAACAGGTACATACTCGCTAACGAAGTATATTCTGACTTTGATGATGTCTTGTCATATAAGTCAAAAATATGGTCCAGGGTGGTTCCCAGTCTTCGCGGCAACTGCGACTCGGGTATTGAATCGAAATTTTCCAAAGAAAAGGCAGCGATGAAAATTAGTGCTCGAGGATTGGCGGCGAACTGCTCATAAAGGACCGATATAACAGCATTTTTCAAACGATCTGAGAATTTCAATTCTATAAATTCATTGAAGAGTTTATAGAATCCAATGTGCAAATCGACATCATTTTTTAGAACAGCACAAGCTGACTGGTAGATGGTCAGAGGAACATCTCCGTTTAAGGCGGGATTCTCGTCGATATTCTGAAGTGCCATTAATTGACGATCATTCAAAGATAGTAGATCTGCATCAGACCCTGCGACGCCGGCTGTCCCAAGCAACTGATGATCATCCTTTTCCTCAGGCTGAATGCTGCTGATATCTGATTCTCCAATCTGAAGTATCTTTCTTCGCCCAAATATTTTCGAGCAATAAATTAGTTCCAGTCGTCCATACTCGATCCACAAATGTGTGCATTGGTTGTGGAAGCGTAATCCACGCTGCATAAGTATACGAGCCGCAGATATCGATAAAGTATGGTCGAGTTCGTGTTGGGCAGCAAGTATCCATAGAGCTGGTTGTGATGGTAAAAATTTCAGAGCACTAAAAAGTCATTTAAAGTCCCAGGTGTTATGCTTTACGATGCAATAACTTTGCCGTATACCTTGAAGGCTTTTTCAGAGTTTGCGTAGTCAAGAAACTGTAACCATAGCGCCAAATCTCCATGAAACTTTCTCGTGGCACGATCAAATATGAAAAATACACGGCGTGGACCGGCCCAGTCTGATATTGAAATCTTTCCCTTGGCGCCTTTGGTTAGCAATAAATGTGAGCAAAAGCCGTGCCAAGACGGTTCGCCCGTCGCCTTCTGAGCTTTTCAAGGTTCATTTCATACTCCGCATAACGCAGGAAATCTTCTTTCTTTGCATGACGACGAGCAAGAGCGCGTTCGAAATATGTCCTCTTTCTCATGATGGATTTGACTTCATCGTGTGAATACACACCCTTATGCTCAAGATCTTGCAGCTCGGGTATAGCCTAGTAAAAATTAGCTTGTTGAAAAGCCGATATTAGGTTTGAGATACGCGCTCTAAGTAATACTGGACCTTGTCCATATCTTTTTTTTCTGGCGGGATGAGATCGAATAATACCACGCAAATCGGCCACCACACCTCTTTATTTTCACACCCAGTCCAATTCGCACCCAATCGTCCTGCCATCTACTATGGCTGTCTATGGTCGACCGGTGCTATATTCAGTGCTGCTGTCCAGACTACTGCTGGTGCTGAAGCTCTCTAGATACCCGCTGCATGGATCGCCCATCTGCATACTTTCTTCGGGCTAAGTGCATTCGTGGGCACACTTGTCGTTGCCCTCTCTTTGCACTATGTCTCAGTGGTAAAAAATGAGTTCTATGGCTATCCGGTCGAGTGGTTTCCCAGTGTTTCTGCCGCTATTGGCGACTGGTTTCCCGAGCGCAATCTATTCCAGCTGCTGATTGCGGTCGCCGCTGGTCCGCGTTTTGCCCTCGTCCTTTTGTGGTTTATCTTGGCCCGCCGGCGTTCTCCCGTGCTCGCAAGTGCTATTGCTATCATCGGTGTCCTCCGCAGCTTTTTCTGCGGCGGCTGGGTTTATATCACGTCCACCGACAGCCATCACTGGCATGATGTCTTCATGATTGGATACCTCATACTCACTCTCCCCTGGACCATCGGTATTCTTAGCCTAACACCCTCCACAGAACCCAAGTCTATCTACTACCGCAAACTGTATTCTGGGCTTTTCTTTGGTTCCCTTCTGCCCCTCATATACTATTTTGTACAACACAAAGTTCACCGTGTGCCCGGCGGTATTACCTGTGACTTCTTTAACTAGCTCATTCAAAGCCTATACGCGTTACGCATTTTTCGAATGGACATTGGTTATTTTGGATGTTTTGTATGACTCGGTCACATATCATGAATTTCGCGGCGTTTCACTACAGATCGTAGTCTTGAACGCAGTAAGAGGGTATGAGTTATGAAAACCATCTGTAAGTATTGAATTGGCTAGAAAAGGAAATGACGACGCTACCCCCTACTTGAGTATTCGCACTAGGTCCCATCTCTCCTCTCATCCGAAACTGATAATCGTTCAGAGATACCCTTGCCTGGTTCAGCCACATCAATCGCGAAGAGTTCATCACTTTTTGTTCAGACTGCTACCTGGGGGTATGTCTCGCCTTTGCTTGATTCCTAATTTGTTAAAGTTTGTCTTTTGGACTCTACTAACTTCTCTCGGGCTAACGATCTGGTACTTTCCCCTCTGGTTTATGGGAATATCTGGATTTGAAATCGTCCTTTTCTCAACAATATCTCCCTTTCTGCTGTCTGTTCGAAAAATCCGCCATCTCGCCTCTTCCAATATTGTATTCATTCATTTTTGTTCCCTTATCGGGCTGCTTTCATATGCATTATCACCCGATCCCACACTTCGTTTATTATGCGTGGGCTTGGGAACGGCCTTGACAACGATGGCCTGGACTTTGGAGTTCTCAGGAAACAGTATTTCCAAAGAGATCTCTGAACGCAAAGCAATGTCATTGGCCATTGGTTTAATTTCTTCAAGTATTGCAAAATTTGCCTTTTGGGGGAATAATCCCGTTTGGCCTATAATGCACAATGCAAATGGTGGAATGAACAAGTCTGGAATAATGCTTGCTTGTCTTGCTTGCATCTGGAGATCAATGTCGGCGCCTCTCCAGACCCTGCAACAAGCAGAGACTATCAGAAAGCCGTGGAACTGGCGTGCTTCTATCGGATTCGCAGGCTTAATGTTTGGGCTTCACTCGTTTCTATGCGATTCCAGCACAATAATCCTTTGGGTTTGGGATGGGTATCCAATCACTGGCCCTGTAGCAGTTCCACATGGTGCTCTTACGCTTATGATTATGTCTGCAGGATTGCTCCTCGGAATGTACTGCCCAAACATCACGACTAGTTGGGCTTGGTATGTCGCGGCTACTATCGGCACATTCATCCTTGTCTTCAATAAAGGTTGGATTGGATACTCCGGTGGAGCTCTGCTTGCGGCCTATTTAATGTCCATCATACCAAGTTTTGTCGAATCGATATCTCATAGCCCGTCTCCAGGAAAGACTTTTGGATTTGCGTTCCTTGTATACAACCTATTCTGCCTTGCCCATGTCTGGACTGTAGCGTATGCATTTGTTCCTCTTGGTTGGGCATTGCGCGAACGAACTGATCTGGTAACGCTGCTAATGTCAATTTGCATCTGCATCGGGGTCAGTTCAATACGCGAGAATAAGGGTTCTTTTGGCTATTCGTACGGTCGTATCAAAGTGGAAAAACGCTTGCGAACAAAGCAAAATGTTATCAGTGTTCTTGGCCTTCTCATGATATGGACGCTCATCATTGCACACTCGCGGCTCACTGGGTTAACCTATAAGCCTTATCATGCCGATGAGAAGCTCTTCACCGCTGGTATCTGGACCGTTCATTTTGGGCTTGATAACGACATGTGGGCAAGCGAGGTTCGTATGAGAGACGTGATTAGAGATCTGGAGATTGATGTCATTGGGTTACTTGAATCTGATCTTCAGAGAATAATTATGGGTACAACCCTTTCAACTCGTTAAATCGAACTGTAGGTTTCAGGGATGTCACCCAGTTTATTGCCGAAGATCTTGGCATGTACAGCGATTTCGGACCTGGGCCGAATTCTCACACATGGGGTGCTGCTCTGTTATCCAAATTTCCAATCATCCAGTCGACACATCACCTCCTCCCTTCGCCTGTAGGGGAGCTAGCGCCGGCTATTCATGCTACCCTTGATATTTATGGAACACATGTTGATGTATTGATTGCGCATTCAGGGCAAGAAGAAGATGCTGAAGATCGACACCTTCAACTAACTGAACTTGCACGTATCATGACGGAAAGTCCACGGCCTCTAATCTTACTCTCTTATCTGGTGACCAAACCTCTTGAGGGTAATTACAAGATCATTGAAAATGGCACTCGCATGCATGATATCGAGCCTAATGATTGGGACAGATGGGTTTGTCCGGAAAAGAACCATGTACTAATGGAAAGTGCGAATATATCTGGTATCGAGGCGTGAAGAGAGTAGGCTATGCTCGTTTGCATCGCGACTCGATCACAGATACAGAGGTCTGTAAATTCTACTCTCTTCTGACATTTTAGATTCAGAGCGGTAAATTTGTCGTCGTGGATTCTGAAGAGCAAGCTGAAACCACACATCGTGTAACAGAAGAGCAAGTTCCTGCAGGCTATCGATATCCGTCAATGTTTAAAGGACAGGGGGTTCGCGGGCATTATTATGCCAACAATCATGTAGTAGAAGAGCCGTGGTATTACGCTTGATAAAACAGATATTACAATGTAATCAGGTAAATTACGAATGTGGTGGTATCCGAGACTTTGCCGCCCCTGACAAAGTCCGTACAACATCATGTGCCCTTTCTACGTGTGCAACAGCAGAAGGAATTGTCTGCGGTTCAGCCGGTCTGATATACAAGATACCGGTTACCTTGGTTAATTTTTGCAAGTTCTCCATCAGGTGAATGTATTCCGATCTAACGGATTCTTCTCTGGGAATAAAAGGGACCGATATGGCCTCTTCCATTGGGTCATTTTCATCCACAGGCAATGTCTGCGCTACGTCTGGTTCAAGACTTGATGCATATATCTGAGCAATCTTTTTAGGTGCATTTCTTCGTAACTGAGAGATCGATAGAGTGGTGTCTTCTATCTCTTTCTGTAAATCTTCAACTTGGTGAATCAGATCAGGGTTGTATGGTTCAAATACTGCAATTATGAGTCGTCAATTGTACGGCGATTCCCACCTTCAGTCGATTCTTTCGTGGCCTCCCTGAATTGGACGACGTCTGCGTTCATGCCATTCACGCGAATACTTGGAAGAGCCAGTTCAAAAGTGCGCGTTAAGAACTAAAGTTAACAAGATAGGTTATAATTCAGGCTACTTGTTGAAGAGCCTTATCGACGGCTTGTCGAACGGGATCGTCTTCATTTGTGGAGGGCAAATTTTGTTCCAATTTCTCGTGAGCTGCTCGAGAAAGATTGTCTGAGAGGAATAATAAATCTTTTAGCGATTCAAGCTCAATCTTGGGTAGTGTTTGAGGATCTTGTCCAGTCATGGCAGGATGGCCGAATTTGGAATAAACAACCAATCCGACCTCAAACATCAAGAAAAAGAAAACGTCACAAAATGTAAATGGAATACGGGGAGTGAGATTTAGATCAATTATAGCACTAATATCCACAAGAACCGAGCCAACGCCCTCCGATTAAACATTCTATTTCTTACGTGAGAATTGCCTGTTTAACAGTGCCAAGATCTTTACAACATCGAGATGAACATATTCCAAGTCCAGCTTGTTCATATTGTTCTGCTGCATTTCCAAGAGATCGTCAAGTTTGAGATCAAGCTCAAGAAGTCCCTTGGATCGTCCTGAATGTCAGCTAGGAATGGAATGGTCTTGTTACCTTTGTATTTCAGAGCTATGATAAACGTTCCTGGAACAGGGGAGGAGAGATCAAAGAAAGTATGCGACCTTCGTTGTTCAGGTATAGAGCTGGCAACAATGATTCCTTCTTTCTCCAGTTGTTGGAAAGTGAATTTATACGGTCCGAGAAGTTGAGACTTTGGAGCTTTCTTCTCTTTGCCGCCAACCGTAACTAAACCGACGCCACCGCTGACGCCACCGCTGCGGACGTTTTGCAAATATGACTTGTATGTTTCGAGCTGACTACGAAGGTATTCGTTATGGTCGCAGATTGTTTTATAAACCGAATCTAAAGAGCGTGTCTCACGTATCACCTTTTCCCGCAAAGACCCAAGGTGTGCGAGTTCTTGGTCAACTTCGTCCACAAGAGGGTTAAAGCGGTCATTCTTATCGACAACGTGTAGTTCGGCAAGTTCTCGAAGCATATCGAGGGCCTTGATTCCTTTACGAACCAAACCAGCATCCTTTAATTTTGCGGCCGTATCTGCCACTTTTTGTAGATCCAACGGATACTTTAGAGCTGAGGAAGATGGCGGTAGAGAACGGATTAGTTGAACAAATGCCGATTTGGTTTCCATAAATAAGAGGTCCGAGCTCGTGATATCAAGTGCCTCTGTCAGTTCTAGGAATGAGTGGACAAAAGTGCATGAATCAAACCAGACACTGGACTTTCCCATCGGCTGTATAGTTCGACCTCAATGGCGCGGTTCTCTTTCCGTGGAAGCGGGGCAGGCGCATGGCCAAGTTCGTTTAAAATGATTCGAAGATGCGAATTGGAATCAGGCGACTGTTGTGAGAATAAAAGCAGAGAGGTCATACGATTACTCCGAGATGTTTCTCTAACAAAGCATGTGTACTGTAGACCTCATTGAGAGTGATGTTAAGACGAAGGTCCTTTTTTGAAAGGGCGATATACTGATCGATCTGGGGTCAGTAAAATCTCTCGATAAGACAAACTTCAAGAGATTCGTAAAAGTCTCCCACTTCGCACAAATCGTTGAGAAACTTGTTGATCCTTGCCTTGTTTGAATCTATAAATGGTGACAGATTTGTCATGTATGGCTCTTTAGCGTAGCTAGGCTTATTGGCCAGATTCTGTAGCATCTTTGCAACCTAAAACATGGGCGACACATCGTTGGGGTATTTACCAATGTCAAAGTCCTCCTGGGAGAATCCCTCGGCACTCCGTCAACGAGCATGTATGCATGAGGCGTGACGATCGCTGGATTAATGAATCGAAGAAAAAAGAAACCGCCAATGAGTGAGCAAACGGCTAACTCTGAGCCCTCGGGGTATTTCCTCTGCTTCATCAGGACAACAGTTGAAAGACATACCCTTGTCAGACTTCGAATTTGTTTGCAGATCCAGCGAATTCCATAGGGAACTGCGTCGATACTCCCAATGATTGTATTTAGGAAAGAATTCGCCACTTCCATGAGCATTGTCAATCGAGGTCGAATGATGGCGACTGTATCGTCATTCAAAGCAGCAACCTCTGCAGAAACTCCTCTTGGCAAATGGCCGGGTAGCTTTCCGCTTTCCTGCTCAATCTGATTGAGCATTTGCTCGTAGACTTTTAGAGGATTAATTTCTAGGTTGAGGTCTTTGTGTTCGATGAGAGAATTGATCCTCTCTGCGAGGACGGTGCGGAGGTAAGCTTGGCCGGGGCCCCGCCTTGTATACGTATTCATCATTCGAGAAACAGGAGTGTTTTGACGGAGCAAAGAGGCAAACTCGGTTGTGGCTTCAAACTGAGCAGAAAGTACCGACTAGCAATCAAACGAGAATGTCAGACAATGTACCTGAAACATTGTGAGTAAGAGGTGTTCTTCTCGACTTTCGTATTGCTGACCGTAAATCGTAAACATTACTGTTTGAAGGAGAGTGTCGATCTCTGTAAGGGTGACAAGACGACAAAGGGAAGCGATATGTCTGGGTTCGGTTTGCAAAAGGAAGAAGAGGTTGCTGTAGAGCTGTTGGTCAGTATGGGCACGTAACAGAGCGCACGTTAAGTTTGCGGTCATCTGGAAAAGTTCCGACCAGGAGCTCTTCTGCGCCCTCGAGATGACTGGCGACCTCGTTTTGCTACTTGGTCAACGTCAATCTTGCGGGTTGTGTACCTCGTCAAGGGCCATGCGGTTCTGGATAAGCAGAGCGATACGCGAGTCGAGATAGCGGACATCCCTTTCTAGCACGAAATTCTTCTTTGACTGTACGGATATCTTTGCCTTTAGTTCTCGAAGCTTTCGCTGGGCTACAGATGGGTACAGATAGGGGTTAGAGACGCACCGCGAGATAATTCATCCTGGACCTCGACATCCTGCTCTGCAGCGATGGAGTAAATTGCAGTGACGCTGTAGCGCTTGCTGCTCCGTGCAGACCGACTCGAGTCTGAATGGGAAGAGAAAGTAGTGGTACGTCGCGAAGCCAAACGGCTTATGCCTGGTGACGGAGGCGGTCCGTTTGCACTGAGAAGCGACATTGCTTCAAGTTGAGTGTGACCAGCTAGAGGTTAAGTCGGGGTTAGTTATGGGCAGTGATTGTTATGACGAGGGCCAGAAGGTTTCAGGTACAGGGTGAAGTCGGAGTTTGCCCGAGATATGGTCAAACGCAAAAAACTAAAGGCTCCACAGGGCCCTTTACCAAGATCGCCGGACGTGCGAGTTTGCAATGAAATTGATAGTATTTTTGCAAAATTCGATGCCAGAAGCGATGCCAGAATCGATGCCAGAATCGATGCCAGAATCGATACCAGAATCGATGCCAGAATCGGAATCGATGCCAGAATCGATACCAACAAGAATACCAACAAGAATGTAAAAGAGAAAGGAGGTCCGAAAGATGGCTACTCAAAGAGTACGATTTATTTGATATCACTAATAAAGGAGCAGGTCCGAAAGATGGCTACCAAAAGAGTACGATTTATTTGATATCACTAATAAAGGAGCAGGTCCGAAAGATGACTACCAAAAGAGTATGATTTATTTGATATCACTAATAAAGGAGCAGGTCCGAAAGATGACTACCAAAAGAGTACGATTTATTTGATATCACTAATAAAGGAGCAGGTCCGAAAGATGGCTACAAAAAGAGTACGATTTATTTGATATCACTAATAAA
>LXFE01000882.1:0-14219 GCA_001929475.1 Neolecta irregularis DAH-3 | reverse complement strand
GTGGTTGTGGGTGAGACTGTGGATACTGTTGTGGGGGCTGTGGGTACTGTTGTGGATGTTGTTGATGTTGATGTGGATACTGTTGTTGCTGTAGCTGATGTGGATACTGTTGTTGCTGTTGATGCTGATGTTGTTGCTGTTGATGCTGTTGTTGTTGATGTTGCTGCTGCTGCTGTGGATATGGCGGTGGATGCGGGTGCTGTGCCTGCATTGTCGTGTTGGAGGAGACAGCCATGGCCGTGCTCCTGCTAAAGTCGCCCACAGTCCCAGATCCATACACACGCTGCTTCCAACAGTGCGGCCGCCAAATCCTGCATCTGCCCGTCCTCACACATTCGCATGTCAATCCGCACTTGCTGCTTCAGTCGCTGGCCTCGCTAAACTACTCGGCCCTGGTCATCACCTCTCCGCGCGCCGCCGCCGCACTCAGCGCGGTGCTCGATTCCCTCGCCCGTATTGCTTTGTCCTCCTATCCTGTTGACTCCAGCCGGCCAAACGCAGAACCTGCAGTCGCGCACCGTCTACACAGTCGGCCCTGCAACCGGCGCTGCGCTCGCTGCTCTGGGCTTCACCGACATCCAGGGATCACACGCGGGCACGGGCGAGCTCCTCGCCGACTACATCATTCACCACCATTCCTCAGACAACCCTCTCCTTTTTCTCACCGGGGATCATCGCAGAGACGCCATTCCCACAAAGCTCCGCCTTGCAAATCGCCCCTTTACAGAACTCGTCGTATACAAAACTGTCCCCGCTCCAGATTTCCACTCCCGCTTCACCCAAACTCTGGCAGAACACGCTGTCGACTGGATCGTCTTCTTCAGTCCTGCAGGCGCAGAGGCTGCATTGGCCACTTACTCCAGTTTAACTTTCAAAATCGCGGCCATTGGTCCCACAACCCAGGAATACCTACAGCAGCACAACATCACTCCAGACGTCGTTGCCCTCAAACCAGATCCACAACATTTACTAGACGGCATACTCACTTTCGAAGAAAAACAGTAATATTATATATTTTTGCATCCTTTACCAAAATGAAGGAAACTCCTGTCTACACTACGCACATTGTAAATATGTTTTCCTCTTTGCCTCAAACTCCACAACACCATACTTAGGCATACCATATCCTACGAAACTTTGGGTAAATCAACCAGTTGAGCAATACTGCCAGATGATGCGGGTGAATCAGCCTGTCGTTCCATCGGTATGAAACGTCTTTGATTCTCGCCAGATAATTCTTCAAGTGTCTTACCATTCGTCTCAGGAATCAAAAAGGACGAGAGAAATCCAAGGACTGACAAATTTAGTTTTTCAATAACAAGAAACACATACACATGAATGCCGCAAATATTTGAAGGATATGGTTCAACCACTGATTTTTACCACCTCGATTAGCCAGAGGTGAGAAAATAACCTGGGCCATAATTGCACCGGTTTTTCCTGATGCTGCAGATATACCGTGAGCCGTACTTCGATATCTCGTCGGAAAGACTTCGCCAGGAACCACAAAGGTCGTTGTATTGGGTCCAAAATTGAAGAAAAACTGAGCCATGACGAATAGTGCGATAAATCCCGCCTTGGATTCTTGATCATGTAGAGGCCAGTAAGCACATCCAAGGACCAAAAACAAGGTTGTAAGAATTGCAAAGCCGCCTATTTGTATTGGCTTTCGTCCAATAGTGTCGATGAATGCAACAGAGACCCAGTATCCTGGGAGCGAGCCCACCAAGTTTAATATGATGTTTCCCACAGCTATATTTCTGAGATTCAAGTAAACGTCATGTTGTCCTGCATATCCAATCGCTTGCAAAACGATAGAATTGTTCAAACCAAGGCCGTAAAAAGCGATATCGAGAAAGAACCATGAAAAGGCAGTTCCAAGAAGAACTTTGCCATGTTTCCATTGCATGAAATGTCTAAAGAAATCCCTCGTCGAGGCGCTTGGGATCTCATCAACGTGATCCTCGAGAGTAACTGCTTCAGTGTCCGCGTGACCGATTCCATTTAAGAAATCGCGCGTGGTTTTTTTACCAGCCTCGATATTCTTCTCAATGTCAATAGTGTATCGAGGGGTTTCCGGGATCGTAAGACGAAAGTAGAGAGCAATGACAGCAGGAATCGCACCGATTCCAATAACCAATCTCCAGATTTTGTCTACGGAAGGAAGACCGACGTTGCCTGCGGCACCACTAGTTGGAAACGGATACAAAAGTTCGTCAGCCTTGATTGAATGTTTGAATCCAAGAACACTAATCAAAAAGACGATTGCTAGAGTAGCGTTAATCTTAATATAATTCGGGGGTATAAATACCCCCAGCGACGATCCCCAGTCCTTGCATTGAAAACACAGCAGCCATCATACGTCCTCGATGTCGGGTACTCGCGAATTCCGAGGTGATGATTGCTGATTGAGGGTAATCACCTCCAATTCCAATTCCAAGTAATAGCCTCCAAAAGATAATTGCGCCGACAGCATGAAAGGCGGGTCCTCCTCCACTAAGCGCAGTCGCTACCGTCGCAAAAATAATAATAATCAACTCGAACCCGTAAATCTTCCTCCGGCCATATCGATCAGAAAGCCACCTAACAAATATTATATCTTGTAAAAATAAAACTATCTCCCTACCCGAAAAAAAGTTGGCCGAAGACAGCGCCAGCTGATGTCCCGACCTTTAGTGCCTCGTCGAGATGAGAAGGTAAAGTCGCCTTATGAGTTACATCACGGTAGTAGACATATCCCAAACAGACCGAAACGACATTCTAACAAATCAATTTCCAACCCCCCAAAAATAGAAGTCGCACAATAGCAAAAATATCGTAGGCGTCTGTGAAAAAGCCGATTCCAGCAATAGCGACAGCACGGATATGATACCAACCGAATTTAGCGTTGTCGATTTCCTCAAGGGCAAGTAACCGGCGCTCGTTGGGATCCATGGGGGCGGGTGACAAGGAAGAAGAGGACATGGCAGGATGAAAGAACGAGAGGCTGATTTTGAAGGCAGGATGCAGAGTAAGACACGCAAAGAAAGGCATCGGGTGTTTTCGGGATCGCTGCAAAGCCACCACTAGACATGCGACACCAAAACTGGTCTAACTGTGAAACACGCACAAACAACTAGCAGGGTTACGAGTACCCTGCTGTAGATTACGGGAAAAAAGTTCGAGGGAGAGTGTGTATAAAGATGGATTAGGCTATAGAGGAAATTTCAGCCGGTAGTCTTGCTATCTTTAGGTTTAATCCATGAGGGTACAAGCCGAGGGGAATTACGGTAGTGAGTTAATAACGAGGCGAGGTCAAGGGAGGTTTGGCTATGATGAAAAATGTGGCTCGTACCACACTCATTTATCAAGTTAACATAACTATGAAGGGGTTGTTGATGAAAATGTTAGATAAGGGCAGCTAATTACAAGAGGAAGAGGTTTCAAGTATAGTAATTCGGGTAAAAGAAGTGATTATGGCACAAAATATTAGGCTGAATAGGTTGTTGTGTAATCAGCAACTTGCAGTCTGCTGTTTTGAAGGATAATAGCGAAGGCAAATTGGATAAAAACCGAAATGTATGGTCGAACCCATGGAACGAGACGGAATTTTCTGGCTAAACGAGGCATTATAAAGACACAGGCTTGTATAGAACCGGCCCCAACGCCAACAATAACCCATAAAGTTCAAGCCGCCTCCGTAGGTACCCCTGCAGCATGATGATTCATAATCTCGTTGTAAATCAACGCTTGCAATTAGCTACATGTCTCAGTCAAAAAAGAGCATACTCTTTAACGCCCCGCGCCCAAGTTGATCTTTATGTTTATCGAAATCGAAGAATGATTCAGGGATAGGAGGCGCACAGGGCTCGTCGTCTGCATCGTGATAAGGATCAAGGTACGGATGTCGAAGGGCGTCTTCTACAATAATCCGTTTTGTCGGATTGAATGCCAACATCTTTTCTAAAAGGTCTAATGCAAGTGGATTCGCTCGAGGAAACAGGGTGGCGAATGGAACCCGTTTTTTGAATGGTAGAGCTCGTATATACTCTCGAGCTCGACGCGATTTAATCCCGTAATAATCTTCCATCGTAGGGGTCCCCAAGACTTCCAGGATCAATGTCAATTGATGATGATCTGTTTTCATCAGATTTAATCCATGTATAATAAAACATGCAATCTTTTCCCGGAAAAAGAGGCTTCCCGCTCAACATTTCAGCGAGTATACATCCCACACTCCACACATCAATAGCTTTTGTATACTCTTTGAAAGTGAGCATGATTTCCGGCGCCCGATACCATCTAGTCGCCACGTATTCCGTCATGAACCCAGAGTTATCTTCCTGAGAAGCAGCAGATCTGGCTAATCCGAAATCGCAGACCTTGAGATCACAGTTTGCATTTAGCAAAAGATTCGAAGGTTTCAAATCCCGATGTAACACGTTTGCACTGTGCAATGCTTTAAGCGCACGGAGAGTTTGATAGATAAAATATTGGCAGTGGTCGTCTGAGAGGTCTTGAGTTCGGATTACGCGATGCATATCAGTTTCCATTAATTCCTTCAAATCAGCCCCTATTTAGGGGAAGTATGCACCTGGACGAGATACACTTCAGTAAACGTCTCATATGTCTTCGGTTTTTCTACATCTAGAATGGAAATGATCTACCCGGTCAAAGTGACCTTTGAGCATCTGGTGAAGGCGTACGTTCTCGTGGTTAAAATATCTCAATAGCTTCATCTCGCGCAATGTTCTGAGGCAAAACATCGAATGGTCAAACGGCGTAATCTTCTTAATAGCCACTTTCTGGCCACTTGGTTTGTGAGTTGCAGAGCTGTTTCAATTAATGCGGTCGAGTTAGAGACCATGCCAGACAACGCCGTAAGCCCCTTCCCCGACCACGTCGAGGACTTCATACTTGTCAGAGACGTTGAAGCTCACTTTTCTGCCTGCACGAGCCATGGTGTAGGTATGGATAAAACGCAACCGGTGCGAATGGAATGGAGGAGATTTAAATTGCAGAGGTGTAGTTTCAGAGGTGTGGAGCTGGGAAATAAAGGAGCGGTGAACACAGTTTCACCTACAAAGACGTGGCCCAGTAAAACACAGAGGCAGCTTCCTCGAAAACACAAAGCTGTTCATTCTTTGTTTTGTTCCTTCTACACTTACATACCCCAATTACGCATTCACCTTCTCCTTCAGTAGATTCAAAAACTGAATATAGCTATATCCTCTATCCGTTCTGTCCTCGATAAGATGGGAAAGCACCCATTGGCGAAGAGACGGCTCTCCATCTTCGCGGATAATGTATAGGTTGGGATAGTATAGCAGCCCTGAAACGTATTCGCGCGATTTGGCAATCACCCCATTAATACGCTCCGAGAATTCATTTTCAAGGACTGGTAGTTTGCCCTAAACGCATAAGGCAACGAAATAAGAAAAAAAGATACCTTTTTACTTTGCAGTTCATTAATTGAGGAGAGATCAAATACATCCATGATCAATTGTGGAACAGCCTCTCTTCCAACCCACAAAAATTGAGACTGCCCATCGTCAATCAAATAAAGCCCAAAGCGCTCAAAGCGCTCTGTTGACAGGTTCATTCTTGGTGGCATTACAATCCCGTTTGGACCAGGTCGCCCTGATTCATCGGGCATGTCGTGTAATGAGTAGAAACGAGGGAGAATATAATTCATCAAGGCCGGGGCAGGCAATGTCGATAGAAGACACAGTGCCGCTGCTCTCATGTCGGATGGAACTGCAGCATCTCGAAGACCAATCTATAATCAGCAGTGCTTGGAGAGGAATTTACATGTTTGTAAAGTCCTAGTGCAAGTAACGGCAGTAATTTAAGATTGTTGGGGAGTTGGAGACTTATTCCGCCAGAAATATTCTTTTTATACGTTTCGCAGATTCCTGCAATTGTTTTAACAATACTTTCTCGCGCCTCTTCGAGCTTGGAGGCTAATGCTCTCTCGACAGCACGATGAGTCATGTATGCGGCAATGGCAACTTGATCTGCCGATGCGTACACTTCATTAAGAGTCTTTGCGGTGGGAATGGCCATCGTGAGAACCCGAATTCTTCGTTCACCTAGGATGTTAAAATACGGATACAACTGGCATTTACCATGACAAGTACTATGAAGAACCGCAGTTTGTATACAAACAAACGGAGATTTCAGGTCCTCATCAATAGAAACTTCAACAACATAGCTCTGATCTCTTGGAAATGAAGGGAAAGCACAAAGATCAGAAGATCGGTTAAAGAAATTTCCGTAAAACGCAGACATTCGCAACCCGACTGCACCACGGACTCTCATGACTGCTTCCAATTGTATCTCCATACTAAGATAGTTGCTGAATTCATGAGCAAATTTGAATGCATCCTCTTCTCGACTGGCATTCCAAGACGGATAATGGAACGTCTGGCCCCCGGTGTATCGAGGCAAACAACCTAACCTTTAGGAAACATCCCAAACGGAAAGGATACTCAAACTTGCGACATCCTGATATTGGCTAGAGAATAACCACATATCGACCGACATTTGATTCTTGGAGCATTCAAGAGGGAAACTTCGATAAAAGGAATTCTGAGCCTGGAGAAGAGAAGAAGCTTTCGGGGTTCCCAAAAGCTTGCTTTCGTCCCTCGGTACTAATTTCCCTGTTCCTACGTTTGGCAAAGTCGCGGTGAGGCAAACAGCTTTCCCTCCTAGATTCCCAATCATTTTGTGAGCTGCTTCGAGGGCTGATCCCATACAGTTACTTCCATTCTGTGTATGTTGAAACATTTCATTGAAATGAGTCAAGAGGTTTTCTATTCCTGCTCTGCACTCGTGAAGACCAACAAGTAGATCATCTGGCCGAGGTAACTGAACATCTTCAAGGTCTGACACAATAAGCATCTCGGGTTCTGCGCGATCTTTGTGAAGGCTGAAAAAGCATAGATTCGAATCAACTCCAACTATACTGATTCGCGTACGGCGATCATTATCTGGAATCCGATCGAGCGATTCGAGGATAGTTCGAGCAGCAGTTGCGACGAGGCCGGATGTCACAGCATTGTAAGAAACATCAATCAGAAAGACATAAACCAGAGGCGGAGGCGCTCGAACCTACTTGTAAAATTATTATCATGGATGTGATGTACCATATACTCCTTTGGGGCAATGAAATCAACAACGGCATGATTGATTTCTTCTCTCTTCCATCGATCAAGTCCATGATTCGTCATCATATCATAGTCAAACCCCGCTGGAACTACCAAATTAGGGTTATATCTTCTCCAGTGTATATACCCTCGTTGCTCAATCCGCAGAAATTACATCTCCATCGCGTATTACCTTCGATAAAAATTGCATAAGGGTTAATATACGCCCTACATCGTCGACATCGAGAAATGACTGAATCTCCAACCACAGGAACTGGTGCTTCTTCCTCCCTCAAAGTTATATATGGTCGTACGACGAGTGCCAAAGGAAGCTTTGATTTCTTGAGGAGACCATGGTCTTTTGGAATTGCGTTCAATGTACAACGCATGAACTCTGGTGGACAATTGGCTGTCTCGGAATGTGTCAAGGAGGCCTGAACAATTAGAAAGATATTTTTAAAAAAGAGATAGATTACGTCTGCAGGGATTTGCAAGGGTGGGGGTGGTGCTTCGAGATCTTCTAGTTGAGGTCGAGTAGTATGCAAATCGATGGGTATCAATGGATTTGTCAAGTTCTAGTATGTTTAGAATGTCATCTATAAAAAAGCGAAAGACACACCAAACCCTGAACCAAGCCCATTTGTTGGAACTGGTCAGTCACTTGGGCCACTGATTGTGGCGGATTATGAGGTCCATATCCAGCAGCTTGACCGCCATATCCTCCTGAAGAAGGAAACCCCGCAGGAGAAAGCAAAGGAGCCGCGGGAGTAAATATCTGGGATGCATCAGTAACACCCTGCTGACCAAATTGGCCGGCTTGGCTGTCCATGACTGGCCCATAGTTTTGGGTAGGTGGGGTTTCGTACTGCTGACTTGGATATGCTCTTCTGGATCTGCCCTGGGCAGATGCGGGATGGCCAGATTGCGGATGGGATGAATATTCGAGATGGGAAGGGACCGTGGAAAGATGACCGGCAGATTGGGGTTGTTGGTCAGGCGGACCAGCATTTATATTTGACGGAGGAGGGCCGACTTGCTGGTTGACTCCTTCTTGATGGAGAGGATATCCTTGCTGCGGATGTCGACCACTTTGGGGTTGCTGCTGAGGATACTGTTGTCCCTGAGGATCTTGCCCGTATTGAGGTCCATTTTGCTGTGGAAACCCCTGATGCTGGCCGTATTGATGTGAACTCATATTCAAAATCCCCTAATGAATGTGCCGAAAGCAATGACACGTAAGCTTGCTGTGATCTGAAATCTGCGCCGGTGTGGTCAATTGTCTGTAACCATGAAAAAAGACATACAGGAAGGCACAGCTGCACGAAAATATTGGTGATGCAGATGAAGTTTGAAGGAGGGAAGTTTGGAAGAAAGCGAGGCGGCGGGGACCACCTGTGGCTTGGATCTCGCCGACTACGCTTTCATGAGTAACAAGAGTGTTATCGCCTCAAACAGAGTGCTTTTGTCAATTGGACATGATCCGGTACCAGCAACAATCGAAATTGATCCACAGTCAGGAACAATTCAAAGCGTCTCCCTAGGAAAATCATCCAAAAATGACTCTCCGTCTGATCAGGAATTGATAGACTATGGAGATCTTGTGATTATGCCGGGTCTGATTGATGCACATGTTCATCTCAATGAACCGGGACGGACAGATTGGGAGGGTTTTTCAACGGGAACAGCTGCTGCTGCCTCTGGCGGGGTATTTTTATAATTCAGTTCATCAAAGTCTTATTTGACCAGGTGACAACGGTAATCGATATGCCCCGTTGCTCGTTCTGAGGTTTTCTTGATTGACCATCTGCAGTCAACTCTATCCCTCCTACAACAACTCTCAACGGTTTGGCAGCTAAAATCGATGCTGCGCATGGACAGTGTCGAATCGATGTAGGCTTTTATGGCGGGGTAATTCCCGGAAATCAGGTCCCAGATCCCCGCGGACACTCCAAAAGTTGACTGTCAGAACGAATTGAAGGAGCTGGTCAAAGCCGGTGTCAAAGGATTCAAGTGCTTCCTCATTCCATCTGGGGTAAATTTAATTGCAGGGCATGTCTTATTATCAAGGTTGACGAGTTTCCTTGTGTTGTGCCAAACGATGTAGAACTTGCAATGCAAATTCTCAAGGATGAACCAACAGTGTTGATGTTTCATGCAGAAATGGAAGATGAGCAGATTCCTACGCCAGTACCAGTTAATGGCGTGCTTCATAATCACCAGTATTCAACGTTTTTGAACTCCCGTCCTCAGTCGCTCGAAACCAATGCAATCTCAACAGTGATTGCTCTTTCTGACACAGCACCCAATCTCTCCCTACATATTGTACATCTATCAGCTGTTGATGCCCTTCCATTGCTCCGTAAAGCTCGCCAAAATGGAGTTAAAATCACTGCAGAGACATGCTTTCATTATCTCGTGTTGGATGCAGAATCAATTCCGGAGGGTGCTACGCAATACAAATGTTGCCCGCCGGTTCGAGATGCATCTAATCGAGAGGAACTTTGGAAAGCATTGATCAATGGAGATATTGATACTGTCGTTAGTGACCACAGTCCTTGTGTGGCCAGCTTAAAGAAGATGGGAGAAGGTGATTTCATGGATGCTTGGGGAGGAATCTCGACCTTGGGCTTGGGGTTGCCTCTTCTCTGGACTGAAGGCAGTAAGAGAGGTGCAAAGTACAACCATCACAATTTCAGGGTTCCAACTTACCTTTAAAGAATACAGGACCTATCCAAATGGATGACCTACAATACCGCTCGCCAGGTTTCGTTATTGGGACAGAAAGGTGAGATCAAGGTTGGTCAAGCCGCAGATCTCTGTATATGGGACCCCGAGGGCTCTTTCACAGTGAAAAGATAAATATCTGGTTTACTACTAATTTTATAGGTTGACGAGGATCAATTGCTTTTCAAGAACAAAGTCACGCCATACTTGGAAAGAAAATTGTTTGGTATAGTTCATGAAACCTGGTTACATGGTCACAAAATATTTGACAGGAAGAGAGGTGGTATACAAGGCTTGCCCAGGGGGAGGCTGTTACATAGCATCATTTAGAGGAATAGTGATACATGGAGAGTATAGGTATAACATGAAACTGATAGTGTGAGTAAAGTACAAACCAATATTGAATTTGTGGCAAACCCTATACCTCCTGCCAAATCAACAGTAGGGTGACCTCAGGATATATGAAGGGTGAGAGATGTCCTTGGAGCTGATGAACTGTGATATGAAATATTAATTGTTGGGTTAATTGCTACCCAGCAGTATATTTTGCTTTACAGATGATCCTCCCTCTTCTGATCATTTTTTTGAAAAGAGTAGCAAGTGAGTATAAGATCCAGCTTAGAGAACACAATAGTTCTTGTTTATTGGGATTAGGATTTATTATAATTGGCCAAGTTGAACTGCAATGCAAAGAATACTGAAGACAGGAGTTCTCTAATGTCCTGAATAACTCCTCATATAGCAAGAGTTCCTAGGAATTCGCAGCTGTGTTATTAAAATGCGGCTCGCGGTAATTCGGAGTATACATGAGATCATCTCGATTTGCAAATTCTATAACGGTTTTCTGCTCATTGAACCCCCAATTTTCTTCTCTCGGAAGAATTTTCCTACATTTCGCATAAGATCGGGGAACTTGTCCTGTGTCAGGATACAGTCTTTAATCCATTTTGGGAGCTTATTCCTAACCCGGGGAGTATTATAGCGAGCATCAATTAAGATGATCGTTGCGTAGTCATTTTGGTGTCGAATTGCACGACCTATATGGTCACTCTTTGTAACAATCAACATACATGCCAATGGACTGATTGACGGCTCTCATACACGTATTTTCCAAGAATTCTCGACTTTCTTCTTTTGCTTTCTGCTTCTTTTGATTTTCGGATAAAGTGTGTCCTAGCCTCTCAAATGTGCACTGTTCGATATACTGCAGTTTGATCTCCCATTCAATCGACATTGCATTTGGAAAAGGCAATCCGACCATAATCACTCCACGTCCTAAGCTGTCCGAAAAGTTGATTCCCTCAGACATCTTACCGCTGACAACGGATAACAGGAGAGCACCGGTACTTCCTGGGACATTGATTGAAGCAGAAAAGTCAGTTAAGACGAGATCTGCGGCTCCTGTTTCCTCTGGCTCTTGGAACAACTCAAAATCGTTATTTCGACTATCGATTGAAGATGTACTTTTTTCTTTTGGCCCAGTCGAGCCCAGATATCTTCTCTTTGCCATCTAGCAACAACAAATTTGAGGTATGCATAGCTTGGAAAAAAACAGACGACTCCATCTGGAATGATACCGCAAATGTTCAAAATTGCTCTTCCCAATTCATCAATCTGATGGTTAATAAAGAACCCCGAGAGAAAGCTACCATAATTTCATCTCTTCGTGACTCAAACGTAAAGTCAAATTTCTTACCGCCTGGACTATTACTTAATGGCATCGCAAGAATGTTCTCGGGTGGTACGACATGTCCAAAAGAGAATTTTCTTACTCGTTCTTGTGGAAGGTAAGGAAATAACCTGTGTGAAAAATCACTTGTCTGATTTATTAGCTTTCAAAAAGAAGGAAATTATATACAGGTTCCATAGTTCCACCTGCCAAAACAACCGCTCGAGCTTCTTCAGCGATATCTTTGAATTGATGAGATGGATCCAATAACATATACTTCAAACACGGATCATTCGTATCGTGCTCCGCCGACTTAAGGAATAGTCGACCTTCCTTAGATGGATTTGCTAAAATAACCAAGAATGACGAGACTTGCATGAGAAGAGGGAGATCAGAAGATTGGATTTCAGCCTGAGCCAATGTCTTTGCGTCTTTCCGGGATTTATACGAAGAGTACCCGTCGATCTTACGTGCAAGGTTGCTTATTTTAAGATATTTTTCAATTTTGAAAATGTTGACTTGATCGACACCTTGTAGACGAAACAACTCCGAAGGATCTACCAACACAGGCCCTCGTATATTCCCTTTCGCTCGAGTCTGCAAAAAGGTTTCAAGAGCATTTAAAAGACGAAGGATCTGGGCGATGTACACTTTGTTCTTCCCTTTCAAACGCTTGGAGAATTTGTCCATATATATCACCAAATGATCCTTTACTGTGTTTATTTGCGAAAGTGATATAGAAACAGAGTTGATCGACGTGATGGCATCTATGATATTATGTGCTTCGTCGATTATAATAATGTGGCCTTTGAGATTAATACCGAGTGCTTCGCGTGCGGATTTCTGAATGAGAAGAGGATATGGTAAAGTGACGATCTCAAGTTATTAGTATCCGATACAACATAAACCCACCTCAGTGGGCCCGAGGCTCGCTCGAGAAGCATAGTATGGGCATGTGCCAAGTTGTCGGCCTAATGCTGCTAGATCTTCGATATCTCGGATACGAGCCTGGTCTTAAATTCATGCCATTTGAAGCAAGTCCGTGTATACCAATGCATGATCTTTGAAGGTATCCATCATTAAGTGTTGTTCTTTACGAGGAGGTAGACATGGACATTTTTTATCTGGCGGTGTTCCTAAAGTCTCAACTCTTAAAACTCAATAGAACGGATACCAGACTTTTGAAGTTCGAGGCAGCGTTCATTAATCATATTCGCGCTGTGCAGTCTTGAGACTTTTGGGTTGATGCATAGGGTCTTGCGGGAACCCAAAGATATATGTTTGATCAACTCTGCGAAATCCCCAGATTGTGATGGCTTGTCTAGGGGCTCAAAAGTTGGAGGAATGTTGACTTTTCGTATTTCATCAACGAATTGGCGTAATTGTGAATGTGTTCGTGTGGCGTAAAATATCTCTCCATCAGCAAAATAGACTAAAGAATTGCCTTGATCTCGTCCACCTCAAGGTCCAAGTCTGGTGTTTCTTCGTTTGGAAATTGATGTCCGAGTCTATAACAGTCAAAATATAGAATCAAACAATACTACATACTTCTTTAGTAATTGTTGCGTTTCGGGGAGTATATTCGAACCTTCTAAACATAACTTCCCTGACAATTGCTCTTTGTCACTATCGTAATCGGAAAGTCCAAAACTTGCTTCGTCGTCCGTAAACTCCCCGAAAGTGCTTGAAAGTTTCTTAAGAGTTGGCACTAAGCTGGATGAACAACCGTACTAATCTTTTATTCACATGAGCTGCTGGCTTTTTGGATCTCAACTCATTATCTCGTATTCTTTTGAGCTTTGCTTCATATTCTGCCTTCCTATGTGTTTCTCGTCGCTGCTTTTCTTCCTTATCGTGTTGGATCACCCAGTCCGGTTCATTGCAGTCTCCGTAGCAGTTAGAACATTTCCCAGTAATTTTATGATTTACTATCATCAATATTTTCGGTCTCGCCATTCCTTTTGTGATCTCGAAGCCAAGTTATAGCTCCGCAAAGTAGGCTTAAAGATTTCCCCTAAGGGTCGGTCATCATTCAGCCAAATATCAGAAAGCAACCGTTCCTGTTGGCGATTCGAAGATTCCAACACATCGATCCTCAATTGTCCAGTACAGGCCTTCCATAAAGGCCTGCTGTATGGGATATGGGTTGTATGGGTGGTGAAAATCTCGACTGCTCATGGTCAATAGAAAACAATGTGGTTCTAGTTGTACATCAGTTCTAATATCTATCGCTCAAACCTTCTCTATCAGTAATAAAAGATGACTGCCTCAGATGATCTGGCTGACCAGCTCAATTCGTTTAATCGCAAAAACGTAAAATGAGCGTTTGAGAACCAAAGCGTTGTAGAAAATTGATGAAGTGACAGGGTAACCACTTTCTGAGCCAAATCTCGTCAAAACTCGAATTGCGCCAACTGATCATACCAAACCCTTCAGTTGTGAAAGCTCTTAAGTGGGATATAATTTCTTTTGTAGAAAAAAAAAGGCAAGCAGTTAGACGAATCATTCAGGGAACGCTTGAAATACTAGATTACACGCTCTGTTCATTTGTTAATGCTACGTCTTTCTTGCTGGAGTTGGGCTGAATGGATGTGAATAGTGAGATCTGCAAAGCTTACGTTTTTGTTATCCAGTGTAAGTGATCGCCGGAAGTACAATAAGACTCGGTTTTATATCTAACCTAAGTGCGGGAACTTCTA
>LXFE01000880.1:0-10116 GCA_001929475.1 Neolecta irregularis DAH-3 | reverse complement strand
GGAAGAGTCCCGCGCCCTCCACCGCCTCAACCAGGGCCTTGCCAGAGTCTTTTGCTGACCTGCTGCCATGTACATTTATATAGATATTGTTCCCTCGCTTCCTCTGTCCTGTTCTACCCTCTATCCCCCGCTTCCCAGTCGTGAGGGTTACCGCATGCACGCTATCTGACCCACGTTCACCAATTTCTGCACACCCCGGCCCTAATACCCATGTATCCCATTGCTAGCAACAGTATCAATGTCATACTACTTCATACTCACCTCATCAGTCTCCATATGCTTATTCATTGTCTGATGCAAATATCGCCCTAAAGATCTTCACGATCACAGCCCCTCTTTGACACTTCACCGTCAGCCAGGATAAACCTGTTTCCCACTATTCTTAGCGATATATCCAGCATTCGCATCTGCAGGGTTGCGTGAGGCTATCAATCAACAGCACTGCGAATAGTGCGTTGCGCTTCTTGTGAGTACTCACTAACCTTTGCAGGTCATTGTCTCATCCACATCAAAGCCTGTTGAATTATGTGGTGTCACTCGATCCAATACTACCAGCAATTATTTTGACCCCGGTGTTAGATCCATTCGGACCTGAGTATCGATGAAATTCCTGGGGTTCATCAAGGCTGCATCCCTCATTCTGATAAACAATGTAATCTTTCATTTCAGAAGTAGTATTTATTCAGTTATTGTTGAAATAAAGTGGATATTTTCATTGAGGAGCGCTCATAGGAAAAATTGTGAAAAGATATACTGGTGTTACAACTTGTCAAGATAAGAATATGGTTTACAAAAGGCACCTTGACATTTTCTACTTTTCTACAAACCGATCACCCAATCCAAATGTTTTCTGACAGGACATTGATTCCTTTTCTTAAAATCACTTTTCATCAGCAGGAATGCTCTTGCCACGATGTGATTGTTCTAGTAAGGTTTTAATTTTCTCTTCCCAGCCATCCTGCTCCCAGAATCCCCATTCTAGGACATTACCTTGCTTCAAGGCAAATTGGCCTTGGCGGGTTCTCTGGAGCTCCACCATATATGCTCCACTGCCGAGGGCTACTCCAAGGTCGTGGATAATGGATCGCACATACGTTCCAGATGATACCGTCATTCGAATTGAAAAGGCGGGTGGTTTGTCATAGATTTTCCGTTGTGCAGTCGGTCTTGCGTTCAAATGATCATCAGGCAATTTGATATGGGTGTCTTCGCCAACTTCTGCTTCTTCGCGCAGTCTTTTGGAAGATGGTGTCAATGTGTCTACTGTTGTTGTTTCATGTTGATCTACCTCGGGCTGCTGTGGCCTCGAATCGGCTTCGTCCACAAGATTAGGTTTACCATGCTGAGCGAGTTCAACTTTCTCGATTTGTGCATTCTTAGAATCGAGATCTTCTATAACAACTTCTTCCGGTTCTGGCCAGTTATGCTCAGTATTCCAATCCGTTAGTTCGATGCTTTCGACAGTAACTGATCTGGCTGCAATCTCTTTAGGCAATTCTTTTCCTTCACGAGCATAGTCATATAGCGGTTTCCCATTCATTTTTAATGCCGAGTATCTGAAAATTAATGGAAAAAAACTGATGCCGATACATTGGCGGCTTCTGCATAATTTCCCCTCGGAATTGTGAAAGAGCAGTTAATACCTTCTCTCGTGTGATATGTTGATACGGTTTCCGGAATAAGATTCTTCCCTCACAATCATAGGTATCTGTAATGCCGCCAGACAGGGCAGTTGCCTCGTATTCCTTCCAATCTTAGTCGCATTCGAATAAGATCGACCTTTGAACAGTGCAAAAACTCTCCAAGTCGTTTTGTTGCTGCTCCAATACCCACAACTCCCAGTCAGAAAAATGGTTGTCGCAAAACACTTGTACCAAGAACACCAGTTGCCAGTGGATCCAGTGTACCACCATGACCCATCTTGTTCGATTAGAGCCGACTCGCCTTGAGTTCATGCCTTGACATTTTGTTGAAATCTTTTTCTCTTCAATAGTTTGCCTTCATTATCGTAGATGTGGTCCCGAAACATCGGCGAGTTCTTGAATACTTGTTGAAGTTGGTTGATGATTTGGGCAGAGGTGAATCCACTGGGTTTATTGATTCCTACTAGGCCATGGACACTCATGGAGAAAATGATATGCGATTTCCAAGACCCAGTTGGGGTTATGGAAGGAAAAGAAAATTCCCTGATCTATTCCACATCAAATACATATTCCAAGAAATTTGCTAGGATCTTTCACTGAAGCATATTTCCCTGGTGTTTTGAAAGGTCATTTATAAAATATCTTGTCCTTTTGGCGGTGAACATTGTGTGTGGTGTTACAGAGGAAAAAAAGCAATAAATCAGGGATGCAGTCTCCCCAATGCGAAGGCTATGCATGTCAGTTACGATGGGATGATAAGGCGCAAATGCCTTCTTCATCCAATCGAGTTTCTTCCTTCCAACATTCTCGAATATAACCTACCAGCACTATTCTAGGAAGTATCCGCCGGCTACTTGTCATTAGCAAATATCAGGCAAACAAAACGTTACGCTATCATCGCAGATCTAATGGATGATACCTCAGGGTCACGTTCTGAGACGATAATGTGTGTGATACCATTATCGTTTATGTCATCAACTGTGACGCCTCTACCAAATTCAATCTGTTGCTTAAGAAGAATAAACATCCTACGAGAGTTATTTTCACCAGTTTAGCTGTAGGCCTGCCTTGATCTTTGAACTGTCAGGGAGAAATATATTTTTAGGCCTTCAAAAAGCCGTCCAAGCCCTTGGGTTACTGTTTCCAGAGCCCACACCCGTTCGAGTGTCTGAGAGATATCGGCGATGTCTTTTTCCTCTGGACTTGGTACTGGGATATCCTTTAATAACTAATCTCGTCAATTGCCTCTCAACCCGATTTTTTAACCTTTTGAATATCTGCAGTAGTTACAGACGTGTAGTAACTATCCCCGTATTCATCAAGAATCTTAGAATGCTTGGCCTTTGTTTTCGGCAGTGCAAATAACATGAACCAAATCAAATCAGTCAAGCCAATAATATTTACATACTTTGGCTCGAGTGGTAAGGCTTCTCCCTCTTCCAAGGACTCAAATATCCATCGTGGAAGAATGACATTATGTGTCCGCCTGGATATCAAGCTTCCAACTTTGATCGATTCTAGGCGTCAGATATAAACATATTATCTGGCTATCATGCCTGTTTCCGCAATGATTTGAACAACGGGACCTCCTTTTTCCGACTGTGTGATTCTACCCCCATTGTTTTTGATCAGAATTTCCAGAGCTTCTTTGTCCTTCTTGACAGATTTCGCACCACTCATGCAATCTGCCTAGTGTGAGATCTCAAAATAAATTTAGAGCGCAAACAAAATAACATCCTGTGGAAGATCCCGTTTTCGTTGAGCTTCACATCTTTCAGCGAGCCGTTAGCTCCGAGAATATGCGTTTCATTTTTCCTTTTGACAATCGCTTTTTTACATGCAGTCATCCTTTTGAATCAATCTCGTTGTGGAACCTGGCAGTATACATTTCATTAGCACTCCATTCTTCCGCCTGAACCTTGAGTTTCCAGAACGCTATTCGGTCAGTAACGTAGTGAACAGACCAAACTTTTGTACGAAAGGGCCGATTCCCAGTTTTTATCATCGCGGACTCTTTGGAAACGTGGAAAGCGGAGTGTATTCCCGGTTTTGAATTGGTCTTATTGTAAGCGACTTCTCAAAATTCAGGCAAAACTGGAAGGAGTCACTTGAGCCGCTTTGATCTTGATAACAACTGAACTCGAAATCAGAAGGACAAACGAAGAGGACACTACTCTTGAGGTTTGATCCAACGGTCCGGCCTCTCAAATTGTTGATTGTTGCCGGCCAATTCAATATAGCTATTTCTTTCATCAACATTTTCATCCCAATTGAACCATTTATCATGCGTATGTGATCTCCAGTTATTAGCACATGCCTGATAGACATTACACTACCTAATTTTGTCATAATCATTAGCGCGGAACCCTCCTCCAACTCTGCAAAATGAGTGGAAACTATAGATGAGCGAATTGCAGATGACTGTAGTACAGTGGTATTTTCTCATCATTCGTCCCATCAACTCGGAGACCGCAGAGAAAACTTCCCAGAAATCCACCTCGCTTACCACTGCCGTAATACCCACCTCGACTACTTTATTCATCTTCAGAGAGAGTACAACATACCAATTATGAGACAATCCAAGTCCTAAGTAATTAGCTGTCTCACTGGAATCTGACAAACTTCGCCAAATTCGTTCATATAGTCTGGTTTGATCTTGCACCAATCTTGATCTCGCGCACTGGCTTTGTAAACACCTTCCGGGTTCTTCGACAGTCAGTCATGTTCCATTCCATGACCCATACTTTCATGACTAATCCCTCGCCTCTGAGATAGTCAGCCCGTTTATGAGAGTCTCATAGATACCCTTTGCGGATGACATCCCTGAGAGAATTCTCAACGTCATCCTGAGTTTTACCAACTGTGTATTCCAGAATTTCTAGACGACCAGGAATGAGATTAATTACACTTTTAAGAGCTTTTCTACGCTCTATTAACGAATAATTAACCAAAGACTTGTCATTGAGCAGAAGTATATCAAAGGCGTAATCTGTTTAATATTAGTCTTGGAATTATATTCATCTCACAGCAGGGTCTAATCCCGTTTTCGTTTAAAATATTGGACTTCTCGCTCAACGCGGCCGATTTCAAAGTCCCAAAAGGTATAATTGCTTCCTGGATTGGATCCCAAGTGATCATTTCGCCATCAAGGATGCAACTAGTATGTTAATAATGAAATCAGTAGCAATAGGTAAACTCTTCATTGAGCTCATGAAAAGCGTCTTTGATATGCCTTGTTAGAGCACTATCCCGATCATCAAAAGACTTTCCATATAGATGAGTATAATCAGTCCCTTTCCTTATACTAGTCAGTAAGTACAGAGTCAGCTACGTATACCTCGAAAAGAACTTGAACTCATTCCCTCGTTTGTGAAGTTGAATACGCTCTCCATCCAGTTTTTCCTCGATCCAAAATTCTAGTCCTTCGAATCTTTTAAAGACACCAGCTACACCGTTTATCCACGAACAAGCTAGTTGAGGTTGAAATGTATTGAACATCTTGATGTCTTTTCCCTAAGGCTTAGACCTGGCTAATTAGGGCCTGTACTTTGTCGGCAAGTCGAAAATCCGGATCACAAAGCTGCCAACAGACTTTCCGTAGAGAACTAGTCACGTTGAAAAGTTTGTCAGCATCAGGATGCCATAGATTAAAAAATAACTTTTCAGAAGTCCTTAGTCTCATTTCTGGTGATAAGAATGAGTAGAACAGACGCAAATACGTCGTAAAATGATTTGGACAATCCATTTCATTTCTTCCGGATTCGTAGAGTGGTATAATTCTTTAATGACCTTTAGTTGATCCGCTCTGTAAAAATTAGAGAGAAAGTACAACAATGGCATACTCTAGAGTTGTCCCACTAAGACGATTCAAAAGTTTATTAAGTTGTTCGACGGTCAAATTACCACCGTTGTCCATTGAAGGTCTCTTGGCGATTGCATCTTGGGGAATAAGTCAGATAAGCGAAGGAAATATCACATACCAAAACATCTCGTGGGAAAATATCCTGCAGTATTATTTGACTATTGCAAATATCAACAATGCACAGATACAAGACACACTTGGCCGGGTTGTTTCCACTCCTTTAAATCAATTGCGTCTGGAGAGTCTTTTGCTATTCCGAGAACCTGACATATGAAAAATGTGGCTTCTAACTAATGAACGTACATTAATAAAGATCTTGGCTAATGTAGCTTCTTTGATTCCATACATCGGACGATCTCGATCTCTCTTGATGTGTTCAGATAATGTAAAGCCAAGAGTGATATAGATACATCGGGCATTACTATTCGTTGGCCGGGTCAACAAAGGATGCTACTTAATCTGTAGGCTGGAAATATATCTGGGCCAACTCTTGCTCTCCAATTTGCTATAAATGTCTCGACGGTTAGACGTTTATTTTCCCACATGGATTTTCCATCTATATTTCTGAATGATTTCGGTGTCTGTGCTATCTGAGTCAACGGCTCAAATAATGAGGTAACGAGATCTATGAATGGTGGAGAAGGATATTTATTTATTGGCCGTTTGACTGTAGCAATATCTTCATCTTGAAAGGTGTCGTCTTCCAAAGAGTGGCTCATATTCAGTGAACTCGCATGTAAAATAGTCGGTGTATCTTTTTCACGTCGTCACGCATTCTATTCCACCCTTTCAATCGTTACATTACACAAATACAAACAGCACAAAGACAACACCCCAAACAAACAGGAGAACAGAAAGAAAATTTCTTTTTATCGTCATCCTTTGGCGCCATAAACTGCAAGCCCGATAATTATTCCCGACAGGACTGCTCCAGCGATGGTCATACAGCGATTGACCATTCTCCAATAAAGAAACAATTCTCGATACACACAAGCTTCCTTCTCACCAACGCCGGCCCGTCGGATATAATCAGGCAGCGGCATAAAGGCACCGATGAACCACATGAGCGGGCAAATGAAGCCCAAACAAAACAATACCATCTGCGAGATCAGATTAAAGGATCGCGGAAACGAAATGCGAGGATGGTATATTGTTGGTGTTCTCGGTTCAAGACTATCTCTTCTTCCCGAAATCGAAGACGAATCAGTAGAGGAAGTCGATTCTTCTTGGCGGATCTCAAGATTTGATGTTGTACCAGCAAGGGCTGCGATAGTAGATGGTGTAGTCGGCAGCGACATGCCCTTTGAATAGTATGCTCTGGCCCATCCTGGGATTATGTTTGAGGGACGTGCAGTCATCTCCGCTGCTGGGAATCTCGGAAGAGATAGCGCAATGTCATATGCCGCTGGCGGAAGAGACAGCCTGGCACCAAAGGTTGCTTCTATATCACCTTCTCCACTGGGATCGATCGAGCTGGATGGATCTGGACTAGGCGGCGCTTTAGTCGACGGCCAATCACAAGGTCTCGGGCCCGAATCGCACCGAAAAGGTATGATAATCCGACTCAGCGGCGTAGATAAAGAAACGGTTCTTGTTGGTGAATCAGCTGTCCAAACATCCGCCGTTGTTTGTGTATGAAGAAGTTTTGAGGAATCAGCAGTGGACACTTTGACTTGTTCTTGTCAATACTCGACATGTAACGAGACAACGAACCAGAGTCCTCCACGTCGTCATATTCAAAAGGAGCTTCGGTCAGATCAGTTAAAATCGACGACTGGCTGTTTCTCCAGTTAAAATCCCCGTCGTCTGATGATCCGACAGATCGAAGCGTGTTCCTCTTAGAATATGTGCCATCACTGAAAATAGTTGTAGGAGGAGCCTGGTGATGGGCCAGCATATCGATAAAAGAGTGGGCAGGCGGCAAGGGGCAGAAGAGTCCATTTACTAATGAGCGGATAGAAATAAGACTAGCGTTAATGATAGATTGATTGACTTGAGACAACGACATAGCACAAAACTGTTTTGGTTCGACTGCTCTCCTACCTTGTACACTGATTGTATTGTAGACTCTTAAATACCAACTTCCTCTGTCTTGAATCGAATACCCTTTCCGCAACACCAACCATCTACATCTAACTTGTCAGAGAAAATTACATCTCGAAAGGCATGCGCTCGTCAATCTCCGGCTCCTTGATATCTTTTCGAAGCTCTTTCTTCTTCTTATAATCCGTGTCGAATTTCAAATCACGAGGCCTGACCACCTTTTCAAAGTCAAGCTGATTGTCATTAGTGAAAGTCATCATCAATTTTGGCTCGCCAAATGGAATCTAGACATTGAGATTCACTTGATGTGGATTCAACCTTATCACCTCGATCTACTTGCCAGAAATGGAATGTCTTTCCGTAAATGGTGATAATTTCTTCCATGGCAGTGGTCTCGGTTTTATCCCATGCTATTTCAGGGATCGGAGCCGGTTTTGGAAGAATCAACATTCCACTTTTAACCTCTAGATCTATCAGTACGGGCTTGGTAGCTATTCGATGCCATAGACATGTGAGTGCCAATATCGTTTTTCTTCCGGGGGGAAGGTTTCAAACATTTTTGCAGACACCATATATTCCACGCCAATCAGTCGAGCGTTGCTTTCGCATGAATCATATATCAAACATTGGCGAACGTCTTCGTTAACATGGCAACAGTAATGAAATGCTTGAACCTATGCCTTTAGTTCGAAACAGGAGAGAAAACAAACATGTCGTTTTGGATCGTCTGCATAGACATGCCAGGCCTATCAAGTTAGGAAAATGGATTGATTCAAAGCATACATTGAGAAAGGCGCAGATGCTCTTGAGTGGAGTAAAATCCTGTGCTGTTTAGCAGAGATTTATCGGGTATTCGGCAAACTTGAGTCATTCCGGTGCCAGCATCAATAACTTTGGAAGCAGTAGAAAGAGGTTGTACTTCAACACGAGACTTGAAATGTGACATGATAGACAAAGTGGTGCATTGGGGTTTTAGAAATCTTAAAGAACAAAACCGACCTTACGTCATGGTGAGCGGCGCACGACATTAAGACACCCAACACAGCTGACACCGTAAATAGAAAATATACGGCGCGAGGATAATGACTTTCAATGAATAGGTCAAATTGATTTACACAATATTGCCTTTACAACCTGTTCTAGGAGTTGTTTTTCATTTCACGCAATTTTTCCTTTATCATTAGGGAAAAAGGCAAGGTGATCGCATACCATCACTTGAACAGGATGTTGCTGCCCAGTAGCCTCCTGAAACACTGGATCCTGAAAATCAGCTATCAGCGATGACAAGAAAGATACCGTAACTCTCATGAATGGATTGAACGTTTTCTCATCTGCAATCGTAAATCTTCCTGGTGTCTCTTTTGTTGTCTCGCAAAACTCAACGAGCTTATTTACAGCTTCGGAGTCATCAACAGACTTTGCAAACCTTGCATTCGATTCTGTGTATTCGTGGCCTGGCTAAATTCCAGATCAGAAATATCTGTGAAAATGACCTACGTAAACTTTTGTGTCGTCTGGCAAATCGGCCAGAATTTGCAACGCCTTATACATTTCTGCCGCAGTTCCTTCAAAAAAGCGGCCGCATCCTGCGATGAAGAGCGTGTCCCCGGTGAACACAGATTTTTGAGATCCTTCGATAGTAAGCTAAGCAGTGAATGGAGACTTTAAACCATCCACGGCATAGTAGCATACTGAATCCTGCGTATGACAGGGCGTGTGCAATGCTTTAACTTTAATATTTCCAACCTTGAAGTCTTCATCATTCTTGACAAAATGAGTGGTTCCGTCACAATCTTTTCCACCAGTAACCGTGATCCCAGGGAATTCTTGGGCCTGTAATGATTATTGATAATCCGTTTGTTCTTATGTACCATATCTTTATTCCCGCCGGCATGGTCCCAATGGTGATGAGTCTACCCGTTTCAGCTCCAGTGATTTCTGACATATGATACTGTAATGATTCTGGTCAATTTTATATCTCCAGCAAGAGTAAGTTGCTTAATTATTGGTATAAGTCTGAATTACTTCAGCTATTGAATTGGCAAGTGGATATAATTACGCTTTCGGATCTGAAGGGTCAACAATAGCGGTTTCTTCTGGTCAATTTTACTGAACAAGGAAAGTCAACCTTTAGTCTTCTCATCAATGAGAAGGTAAGCGTAATTTTTATGTTCCTTGGAGGTCAGCCGAATGAGTAAAATGTCATACACCGAGAATTGGAATAGTTTGGATGTGCATGTTTGCGTGATGTCTCAGACTAAATGAGATATTACAAGTGGTGTGATAGTGTCGAAGTAGAAATCGTCCAGTAAGTATTAACGGAGCCATGGGAACTGGGCGTGACTTCACCGACAGCAGTATTAAAGAAACAAAGGTATATCAGTGGAATATGACCTATATGCATTTATGTTTTGCTTGAATATGTTCTATAACATTACAGACACAATACGCAAATGTAGTAGAAAATATTTTGTAAATATACATTTATGGTGCGTTTGATGCGACCCAAATTTCATAAAATGTGGCTTTTCTTTAAATTCCAATTTTAGGCGCGGAACGGGGGAAGGG
>LXFE01000878.1:0-13395 GCA_001929475.1 Neolecta irregularis DAH-3 | reverse complement strand
GGGCGGACATGGCGGGCAGCACGCCGCTGCCGGTGGGCGCGGCGTACTTTTCGTCGACGCTGCTGGCGGACGGGCGGTATCTGCTGCTCGGCGGCTCTGCGGCGGCGGCGGCGTACATCGACCTGCGGCAGGCGGCGCTGTTCGACCCGCGGACGGCGACGTGGGCGTTCCAGACGGTGACGGGCGCCGTGCCTGCGAGCAGGGTCGGGCACTCGGCGGTTGCGGCGGCGGACAACTCGGTGCTGGTGTACGGCGGCTCGCTCTACAACGACTTTGTGCCGCCGGACGTGGTGCGCCTCGATCTCGCGTCGTGGTCGTACTCGGTGCTGCGCCCGGCCGGCGCGGCGCCGGGAAACCTCACGGGCCACTCGGCCGTCTTTGCCTCGGGCGCCATGATGCTGTTCTTTGGCAAGGACTCGCCCAACACGTTCAACCAGCGCGTGTGGATCCTCGACACGGTGCAGATGCGCTGGGTTGACCAGTACTCGCCGTCTTCGTCTTCGTCCTCTTCGTCCTCCTCGTCTTCGTCCTCCTCGTCCTCCTCGTCTTCGTCCTCCCCCTCGTCTTCGTCCTCCCCCTCGTCCTCACCCTCCCCCTCGTCTTCGTCCTCCTCCCCCTCGTCTTCGTCGCCGCCCTCCCCCTCAATCTCCCCCTCCACACTCAAAGCCCTCTCCATCTCGTTTCCCTCCCTCCTCGTCCTGTCCAGCGCCATCGGCATCCTCCTCTACCGCCGCCGCCGTCTCCGTTCTCGAAAACGCACACTGTCATGGCACGATAACCCCTCCTGGGAACCTCCCCCAGAAACATATCTCCCTCCAGACCTCTTCCGCCATATCCGCGAGCAAACGACCCCCGAGGACCAAACTACAGACGACGCCTATGCCGAAAGCAAAGTCTCGGGCAGAATGGTCCAGCACAGCACTTACTGGACTGGCCCCAAACTGAACCTCAGAGTTGTCAATCCTGATTAATTAATCGATGCAACATGTCGTCCATCCTTCTTGTACTCGTTCTCCTCTCCATTAGGTTGATATCACATTCGTTTCATTACACTTTCATTTGACATCTTTATTTCGTTGATATACTCATTTGACATCTTTATTTCGTTGATATATTCATTTGACATCATTTCGTTGGTTGGAATATTGGCGGATATTTTAATCTCAAGTATTGTCGATATTTTAATCTCACTTCTATATTGTCGATATTTTAATCTCACTTCTATATTGTCGATATTTTAATCTCACTTCTATATTGGCGATATTTTAATCTCACTTTTATATTGTCGATATTTGTATATATCTGTTTCATACATATTCACAGCTGTTAGATATTTATCATATTCGCTGATAGATATTATCAATTCGCTGATAGATATTATCATATTCGCTGATAGATATTATCATATTCGCTGATAGATATTATCTGCTTCACAGCTGATTTAGAGGCAACAACCCTCGAGCACTTTGTCTTGCCTTTTGTAAAAGAACCGCGCTGATATCAGCCCAGCCAGAAAATAACATACTCCATTATAACCATAGCGGCCATTGCTTCCACTATCGGCACCGCCCTGGGCACAACGCACGGATCATGGCGTCCCTTGGCTTTCAGTTCCCCTTGCACACCTGCATAACTCGCAGTCTTCTGAGCAAGTCCAATCGTCGCAGGCGATTTAAACCCTACCTTGAAGTAAATGTGCTCGCCATTGGATATCCCCCCTTGAACCCCGCCAGAATTATTCGTAAAAGTAGTCAACCCCTTTTCACCCATTTGATATACCTAGTAGTCAACCCCTTTTCACATTTGATATACATCGTTATGTTGCGATCCCGGAAATTGACATCCTCCAAACCCGGATCCTATTTCAAATGCTTTTGTTGCAGGAATAGAAAGCATCGCATGTGCTAGTTTCGCTTCAAGCTTGTCAAAACACGGTTCGCCCAGTCCACTCGGCGCGTTTCGAATCACACAAGTTACAGTTCCTCCAATCGAATCTTGATTCGCTTTCGCTTCAAGAATCCTCCGTGTCATTTTCTCAGAGGTGCACGTATCCGGACATCGGGTTGGATACTGATCAACTTGCACTCTAGACAGTGTATTCAGTAAATCAGTCACATTCTCCAAATGCACCGTTCCCACACTCGACACAAAACCTACGATTTCAATGCCAAAAGCTTGATACAAATATTTTTCGGCAATGGCTCCAGCTGCTACCCGACCTGTTTATAAGCCTCGTGTAAATAATTTATAACCTATGGTTTCTCGGGCAGACGATCGTCCTCCCCCGCTAGACGCTTTAACTCCATATTTAAGCAAATAAGTCAAATCGGCATGACTGGGACGCGGATAATCGTCCATTTCAGAGTAATCGTGAGGTCGCTGATCCTGGTTTTTAATAACCATTCCAATAGGCGTTCCCAAAGTAACCCCAAATTCAGTTCCAGATTGAATCTCCACTCGATCTTTTTCATCTCGCTGGACAGTCAGCTTTCCTTCCATCAAGCGAAAATAATACTGCAGTGGTTAAATCGGATTGCCCCGGTCGTCGGCGAGAAAGTTGCGGTTGAATATCCGCTTCGGTTATATCTAGACCAGGCGGCACATTTTCAACTATACAGCCTACTGATTTACAGTGCGATTCGCCATACGTAGTCACTTTAAAAAGCGTTCCAAAAGATGACATTTCAAGTTGGTTCGATTTCAGTAGGTTAGACTATGATTCCCAGTTTTAGCTCACATGATACATAGAACAAGCTCCATTCACTGGGTATTACATTGATATTGAAAATTACAAATTGCTTGGATATATCTTGTGATCTAATTTATCGCTCATGGGCAAAGAACCTCAGCTTTCTCGCCACCCATCTAACCCCAACATGTCGATTCTTGGTTATTCCCTCTACCCCTCTCTTAAGAAATCCTTTCCAAGGCTTGTTGCAATGCTCCGGCCCGCCGCTGAGAGATTTGTCCAATTGTCGGGATACCGACAAATGGGTCTCAAGTATTCTTACTAATCAAAAAACTCTGATGCTAGATACGACGACTTATTGATGGAAGAACACTCTATCGCACAAAAGGCACTTGGAAGGTTGTCTGAGAGAGAAACTTATGATCGGTTCTACCGGTTAAAACGAGGCCACCAACTTGCCTGTGTTCATCAAATTCTACCGAGAAACGAATGGACTAAACCTGAAGACGTATATATCCGATAAGTCTTGTCTGAATTAATTAGGACATTCGGTATTTGACGCCTATCATTAAAGAACTTGAAGCAGAGGCCCAAGAGAAGGCAGATTTTGATTCAGTAAAAGTCACCAAAGTCAAATCTATCAAAAGTCCCGCTTCACTTTGATATGGCGAAAGGAACATGGCAACACATTCAATTTTTACCCTGACTTTCTCTGGAATATACTTCGAGCGCCTATTGTTCTTCTCCATTTCTAGAAACATGATATGGTCCATTCTGCGAGACTGCGTTTATTAGGCAGCTTTATAGCGTTGCAAATGTGATAATAGATAATTGAGTCGCCAAGTATAAGCAATCTTTGGCTAGAATCGTGTCTTGAGTCAATTGAAGGCTGCTCACCAGCAAGTATAATGCTGACACTGTACATCCGGCTGTGACCTACGTCGCAGTGACTCGTACCGATGATACCATAGGCGGTGAAGTGGTAGTATGGAGCGATCAACAAAATACGTCAGCTTGCATAATTTCACTTGTCCTATCTTTAACACGCTCGAGAATTATGATTAATCCGTTTCATGGAATGTTACAATCGGTTACTAGAATTGACTTTTCCGCTAAAAGGAAAGTTTCCCCATTCCAGTAACTTGGTATCAGTCAGTTACGCGAGAACATTCCCAATCACCCTCCTGAAATTATTTGCGCCGTTGTTGGATATCCTTGGTCAGTTTCTCCGGTTCATTTACTCCCGACTCGCAGCTCTCGTTTCCATTGTTTTGGTAGATATAACCCTCAATCCTCATCCTCTCAGCATTATACCTCGCGGAATGGATTGACGAGCGCACGTAGAGAAACAAAATTCCTGCCATCGTGAAAGCAGCAAAAGGTGCCATCATCGTCTATGCTGGGTAAAAATTGAGAATGATCGTAATGATGTACGCGGGCGTTGAATTTCGCCATATCAAGCAGGTTTGGTTCGATATTCAGTTCAGCAGAGTAGGTTAGCGGAGGGAGACCATCGGAGTTTCTCAGCCAGCTTCGATATGTGGAAATAGACAGTTTGAACCAACGTATATTATTTATTGTCAAAAATAAAGTACAAGATATCCCTATCGCCATTACTTGTATTTTTCAACTCGATATATCCGACTGTAAGGTAATATCCCTGTAAATCTTTACCAATGCGGCTGGTGGCTTGCACCACTAAACCGTTGGACGTACAGAAGATAATGACGGAGCAGCAAGCACCACTGTCAGGCCCCTAATGGGAAATCATATGCGTCGACACCCAGAGGTGGCAGGCCAATGCCGGTAGTTGCTCATGCTTATTTCCTACAAGTAGCGTCTAGTCTGACTAGACATTAACCTGAGATTCAGTCTGTAACACACAGCCTGCAATTTTAGAGCTTTGCAGACTTGGATAAACCGAGAAAAACGATGGTCAGATTCCTTGCTGGATGAATAGCATTATTCACCCGTCCTACATGCAAGCACCTACAGGTCTACTCAGGAAACAGAAATAGCCCCATCGGTCATAGAAACCTAGACTTTGACCAGAGGAAAGCCAATCAATAGACAAAATATCCTCCAAAAGATTACTATATCAATTTCGTACCACAAGTCCAAGTAGCTACTTACTCGAAGTGACTAGGCCTGAGTGACTGTCAAGCCAAAGTCCTAATAGGCACACAATCCAAGTTCGCGTGCCGGGTGTAAGCATATACAGAGCTTACCATTATGGAAGGAAGGCTATTACGGCAATTTAATTTGTATTATATAAAGTAGATAGGCGTTCATTAGCAAGCCAAGTTCAGTCGGTTAGGCTAGGTATGTCCGCAGCAAGTTCAGTCACTTAGCCTAGTATAATAAACCTGGTCTTATTCGAACTCGAGTTTCAACACTTACAGCCGGGGTGAGGTATATAGATGGATTGGAGCCTGGTGAAAGACCAGAGTAAAGGCTTGGAACTTGAGTGGCTGCTTTATTTCCAAGAACTACCATAGCTTTAATAGATCATCCGCAGAATACACGTGAACATGAGAAAAAGGAAGAGGCAAAGTAAGCTGGAGCCAGAGTCAACCAACCGGAGACCCAGTTCGAGTGCGCTATAGATGATCCAATCCCATCCAATGTCCTAGTTTCACAAGTATTTAATCAGGGAAACGATGATTGTAAAATTATAGTGAACATATCTTTGATCTGGATGCAGGAGTATGAATAAAGTGTGCTGAAAAACAGTTGTGCAGGAGTAATGACGAAGGTAGTTAGAGGTGGGTGAAACTCAAGGGTCTCGATGGCAGTAGGAAGTAACCCGAGGAATGCGATGAAAAAGTGACGTTTAGCGCTTATTTGCCACAAGCTTGACATATGTCGAATGCAATTAATCTTCTTGATCAGCGCTAGTCTACATGGACAAAGCGCAACTCGGTTGATTCGTAGTGTCGGCGTCACATTTGTCAAATGGTCAGGGAATAGGCATTCATAAACGGCTAATCAAGGTAAACGCGATTCTAAGATTGAAAGCATGCGATTACAAAAGCATAAAGTAGTAATAGTAAATTGATACATCTCTTAAAAGCCCACGCAGCCAAGAAAAATGAAACGAGGAAAGAGAAAAATGAAAAATAAACCTCGATTTCGCGCACCGCGAGACATAAAGAACACGCGAACCAGGGTACAAGATGAGTAGTCCACGATTATTAACCCTTCAGATTTTAAATGTAGTCGCATTTTAGGTCTACGCAATGGCGAAATCCTAAAATGGAAAGATCTAGAGAAGCATGATGAGGATGACTGCAAAAGCAGAAAGTGTGCTAATTGAAGTCGACAAGATAGCACCACCCTTCTTCCCGCTTCCAGTTGATTGTGAGGAGGAAGACGTAGTAGAAGACTTCACTCCATTTAGAGAGGTTGGAGCAGTCTGCCCGCCCTGGCACTAATCGCTTAGTAAGTTCTAGGAAAACAAAATACATTGAAATGACCCTGGACAATGTTATCATTATTATTAAGCGGGCATTCAAAGGTGCTGGATGAAGACTGAACATTCAAATCGCCTCGAACGTCACTAATAGCAGGGAAGGAGATATTTGAGAAAACACCGGTGACGTCGAGCGCACCACCGATTGATGAAAGCTTTGGAAAACCACCGATAGTCTCAAGCGCGCTATTGTTCGCGATAACAAAACCACCTTCGACCTGAAAAGTTATTTATTGTTGTATAAGGGGCTGCCTGCCTCCTTCAAGATGGGCATTGAGATGTCTGTCAACGCAGAGTTGTCGATGATTGAAAAGGATTCTTGGACAAGGGTCAATTTTGGCGCAGCGTACTTTTGCGATGTACACTGATGTAGACTGAAGGAGCCAGAGACATTTGCAAGAAGAGGGATAAAAACATCACCAACGTTGTTTAATGAAACATTTCCAGCACTGAGCAGGGAAGACAAATCAACACTGGCTGAAGCAGCATTAAAAGCAACGCTGATAGCTCCTGTTGCAGAACTAAGGTTGCCTAGACTAATAAGCTTCATATACCGATTGTTATCTACAGAAGTCAGCATAATCAATGATCAAAGACCGGCATACTGATGTTTGCTCCACCAAGACTTTTCAAACTAAAGCCACTTAAGTCCTCAAGTCTAGTATCTATAATAGAAACACTATTGGCTGTAGTGATTGCTGTAACATAACTCCGAAGAGCAGGCACTGTGGTCCAGTCTAGGGTGCCAACCGAAGTTAAACTGGGCATGTTGAGGGTGGTGAGGATTGTAAGGTTCAATAGCTGGAACTTTCCACTGATAGACTGCAACGATGAAGCAGTGAGAGAAGTCATTGAGATAGCTTGAGCAACCAAAAAGTCTCCCTGAATGGCTGTGAGACCGGATGGGACGCTAAGGGATGGAAGGTCTCTGGTTACGATGACGTCTCCCTTGACGGTCTGACAGTCCTGAAGGGCATCCAAATCTGCCTGACTCGCAATCTGGAAGCCATTGCTATTTGAACAGGCTGGAAAGTCAGCATATACATCATGATGAAATAGGGGATGAAAACAAGATATACCCCCACCACCACTTCGAAACCTTAGGCAAGGGATTACGGGGCAATTACGCAGCATATAATGGGCTAAAGCTGCCATCAATTGCCACAGTAGCGTTGAGATTGCGGTCAATGACTTCCAAAGACCGCAATTCCATGGGTTACTAAGAAACATGACTTACTAGCTGCTAAAGCCCCGGTGAGGGCGAAAGCACAGAGGGAAGCCTTCAACATCATTGTGGTAAAGCGAAGTAAACGGCTGGGAAAGGGGTTTTTGGCAAGGATTAGTTCTATTCCAATGACAGTTCCTTCACTAGAGGGCACAAGAGGGCGTGGTGTGAGTTGGAGATGGATGTAAAAAGGAGGTGAAGAAAACACGGCTCGGCGGTCGGCTGGCCTTATAAAAAATACGGGCGCTTGGCTTTAGTCCGGCGCTATTTTTAGCCCAATAAACAACAACGGTCAGGGTTCCGAAATAGTCTCAACCCTCATTGATTTCGAGCAAAGCACACCTTCAGTGGAGCTTCCGTCGGGGTTCTATACCGAATCATTCCATCTCCATGCACTTTTGTGTATGCTAGCTTGTTCGGCACCTACTCGAGGCATTTTGGGTTTGCAATTTGGATATGCTCACGCTGACTAGTTCCAGGCTGAAACCACAAGTCTTCACACCCAGTAGATTGTAATCGAGCACCGTAAGTATCTTAGATTAGTATCAGTAAGATATTTGAACTCTTTCTCTTCCTAAGAGCTTAACAGTGTTGATGAAATTGTAGCAGCACTTGCCGATGTCTTACCACTGGCAAAGAAGACGTTGGTGCAAAATAACATAATCATAGGGAGTACGATATTTGTTTAGAGTTCGAATGAAGATTACCACATTTACCAAACAACAATTTTAGGAATTTCCCATTTACATTGTTTACTCCTCAATTGCGAAACGGGCTCGAATCTCTCTGCCTCCAAATATCCGACCATTCAATGAATTGACGGCCTAAAATACATCAGCTAACCATCTCACATCAAACTATACCTGCAAAGCAGCAAGCTGATCTACGAAGAAGACAAAGATCTTAACTTCAGGGCCATCTTCAGAAATGCTGACACGCTCTACCACTCCATACTATACCATGATTAGGACAGAGTCATAACAAGTACATTCACGTACCTTCTCGCATTCTCCGCCAATTTCGCCTGCCAAGTCTTCATCGACTTGTCCGGGCTCAATTACATTTTCGAGACAGATAACCCTATTCATTTTGCCAAATTTGCCGTATTTCTCTTCATATGATTTTTCGTTTCTATCGATTATTGTTCCAGAGCCCTTTTTGCCTTTATCTATCTTTGCGGCGAGAGGATTGATTATGCCATTTGAGGACGCTCCAAGACCAGTTCCCGGCGTCCAACCGTATTTTGACATTAATCGTTTTGCAAAGTCTTTTTGACCGGGGCGTGTAGATTGATATTCAGAGGCTGACTCGAGAACTGGTACGACAGGAGGATTTTCTGCAGGCAGGTAGACGGTCGGATCAGCGGATATATGTGGTCGAGATGGAATAGGTGGCAAGTAGCTTGGCGAAGAAGCAATAGCTGCATGAGGTGCAAGTCCAGACAATCGAAGTCTTCGAGCATATGCATCTTCTCCGCTTTCCTCCATGGGTATATCGACAGGTAGAGGTGGAGGTATAAGTTCTTGGGGAATGGCTTCCTGTCCTATTCTGGGGTTCTCAACATCAACATCTTCGTCTGCGAATTGTTTTGGTGGAGCAAAAGTCACTACTGATCAATAAACTCACCACGAAGAATAGTGTACTCAAGGGTCGTCGATCTTCTTCGCTTTCTTCTTCGTCACTTGTGTCGCCTGTACGACCGATAAGTTTATAGCCCCAGTCAATACTCTCTCGGATGTTTTCGTCTGATTGCTTGTAGTATTCATAATCGTTTGGTTTTGAAGGGTCATAATCATCGTCCCATCCAGGTAAGGTCGGTTTTATATTCTTCTTCCGCTTCTTCTTTTGACGACGAGGTACAGGTTCATGGTAGCTCTCTTCATGATCGTTAGTCCAGTCGGACAACTTGGTTATATTTTGTATAGAGGGAGCGGACTGGGCAACTGAGGCGATTTGAGTTTTCTGCTTGTTTTGCTTTTTCGAAGGCGGACGACGCTGGACCTGCTGAAACCTAAAAGCTATACGTCATTCTCAGTTCATTCAAAGGATATACCAGCTTTCTTGTCTTCTTGAGGTGCTACTTCTGGTGTTGGCTCAGGCTGTACATATAATATCGGCTTAGAAGATATTTGGGGTTGGGCACATGTTGAAGGTGTTAACGATGCGTATAGAGATGCTTTCTGAGACTCTGCGGACGTAGAAGAATTGTTATTGGGAATTTGGGTGTCATGACTCTTGAGAGCGGCGTATAAAGACATTGCTGCTACCGTGAAGTTAGAAGACGCTGGGTGTCAAAATCTAAAATTTCCCATAATACCTCTTGGGGTTCCATGAACATTCAGATACATACGTAAAATCCTCCGAATAGAAATCATTCAACGACCTTACAGAAAATCAAAAACATAACTCTTATTTATGCGGTATCCCTTATACATTTCTCCTACGCTGCAGTAAGATTTTACAAGATTCCGAAAATGAAAGAGTTGAAAGCGTTCAAGGACAAAAAAGAAGACTCTTATTCAAAGAAATTGACGAAAAGCAATGTGTTCGAGCACCCAGGGAACGCTCCCTACAATGAAGGTGACTTACACAAACAGAATTTTCGTTTGAGGTAACGACATCGGCTGCAATTTAAAACATCAGAGTTTCACCTAATTTAGGACAACTGTCAATATCAATTGATTATCCTGCTATTTCAGGCAATCAGTCGCTACACTCCGGTGTAAAAGTGATCCATCCTAGTGGTATTTGTTTTTCCACGTCCAAGATCCGAATGCCTTGCGGCGGGCGTTCAGTTCTAAATAACGACTCCTTCCTTGAATCTCACTGATATCACTGGAGAACCGAACATCTGCTTAGCACAATCATTCAATAAAACAAAGCCCTGAATATATGCCGTCAGATGCCACCGCCGGTAAAGTATTTCAAATCATCTCAGTGCATTCATCCATCCTGTAAAACGAATCGATTTCACCAACAAGATGGCCTTACGTACTGCTTTCGAGGACATCTTGTTGAAGGAGCGGTAGAAATGGAGGGCGAAGGGGGATATCGAGAAATTGGATCGCGAAGAGCTAAAACGAAAGGTGTGAAATTCCTCAAGGAAACGAAAGGTATGACAAGAAGTGTTAAGAGATTAAATTTGCTAATGAGGTTAGTTGTGTATGGCGCGGAGGGCTTCAATTTGTTTTTAAGGGCGTATCAGCTAATGCTGTCAACATTTATTCGTCAGGCTATTGTTGAGTTCGGATTGCCGAAAACTATCGAAGTAGGCATGCTATGATCATCACGTCTCACGTCCAGTGCACCGCTCGAGAGTTCTGGACATTGTATCTAGGTATCATCGGAAGGGAAACAATCGTTGAATCATGTTCGCCACCTACAGCATCCGAATTATCTGAAGAATCTCCCCCTTCAATATCTCGACAAGTCATAAGCGCCCATAAGCCTTTGCATCGTCCGCTACTGCCGTTTCTTCCTATTTTCCTGTATTTTTCTTGCCATTATATGAGACTTCCGCTGAGTCTGACTACGATCCATCAAGCCTTCACAACAGATCGGCTCTCTTACCATCGACTATTTTCAGTCGTACCGAAGAATGAACGAAAATATTTACAGCCCAAATATTACGAAGCGCTCTCTCCTCAAGTGGGCCCATTCGATTAGAATTTTACTTACATTTTCAGAGCATAATTACTGTTACTCGACTTTCCAAGTATGCTCGACAGCTCTCACTTTTATTGCATGAACATTACAAATTGAAATTTTCGCCTCTCAATGTTCCAATGTTTCTCTCACGGTATATTGGAGATCTCCTTCTTCCATGCATGTTCTTCTTTCAGAGCTCAGTTTGCTTAAAATTTAGTGGAAGTGTACAGGCCAACAAAAGCTTTGATCGATATCATCAAACCAAATCTTTCCTTATCATCAATTTCTTCCCGGTATTCTCAACTCCCAGAAAGCAATTTGATGGCACATATTATCATCGCTATCCGCATGTTTCATCCTCCTGGACGCAGTACAAGTATTATTGATTGGACAAAGTGGGAGAATGTGATGAGTGATATGCCTCCAGTCGCTGCACATATATCCAAAGTAGACGCCGATGTCTTATCAATGACCGGTCTGGAGATCGACGAGTATCTTGCTTGGTTCGAGAAGAATTGGGTTGTTGATGAGGAAGATGTGCAATGTTGGTTTTCCATGGAGCATCAAATAGCTCACGAAATAGTTCCTCGGGGTCTTGTATCCATCTTTCCGGTCCCTCAAGGGCGATCAAATTCACCGAAACTTGCATTACCAACGTTTTCGGATCGAATGTATGACATCTATGGAGATGCTAACACTTGTCAGCCGAGCTCTAGCGAACCAGAGATCAGGAAGTATCAGCGCTACCGAAGATCTGATGAGAAGCCGAGAGAATATAATTTACTTCTAACAAAGGCCTCAGAAATTCTCGGTGTGACAGTAATTTCATTAGAGAGAGCCATCCGTGATATTGAGCGCGATATAATACAATGGATTGAAGCAAGCAGGAACGTTGAAGCAAAGGTCGAGAAAAGGGGTAAAGAAATGCACGATAGTTCATCAGAGAGGCGTCGAGAGCATTCTACGGATCTAGATCCCATCATTGTAGACGAGGATGAAGGCAATGTATATGAGCTGAGCCAATAAGCAAACCCAACCCCAAACTTTCTTGATTTTTGATTGTACAGCTCAACTAGATAAACTTTGTAGAATCCTATTCCTCGTTATGTCCTGCAGAATTTCTGTGTCCTATATTTGAGTTGTAGCGGTCTACAATTGAGGGTTGGCTGTTTTGGTCACTATTTCAGATGGCACAGATACACCAATCATGTTCAAAGGAACATGTTAAGTTAGTCAAGTGTTCCTATAAGACCCTACTCAGATTTGGCAAGGTCGGGGGCATGGTTTATTTGACCCGAAGACTAGTAGACAGCGAAGATTTCCACTAATTTGACAAGAATTGTTAGTCTGGTTTGTGAGATCTCCCGGTATGAAGATAGTGTTCAATCGAATTTTTCCAAGCTGGAGGGTTTTTTTGGAGAGCTTGAATCAAGGGAAGCAAGACTTTATCCTGAATCTCGGTTTCTCCTGCAGCTGGACATGTAGCTCTAGCGATCTAACAGGTTGCAACAGGTCAATGAAAACCAGTCGCCAAGATTCATATTGAACATCTTTTCGAGCAAAGTAATTGGAACTGGCGGCAGAGATAGCAATAAGAGCGTCACATTTATCGATCGAAAAGTTACTGAAGTTGGGAATCTTGTGTGTAATAGAGGGTATCTCACATGTCCGATAATCTGGGCCTATCCTTGCGTGCGAATGAACCGGAAGCTTCAGCAAAATATTTCCGAATATTTGTGGGTTGGGTAGGGTCGTTGTCAAGCCGAGCAGGCGGAGATATTCCACAGTACCCGTAGGCTTCTTCGGAGTAATCTGACATATTTTAGTCCTCAGAAGCTGGCGAGAAGATTGAATTTGTAGTGAAAATCTCTAGAGGGAATAATCCAAGGAGTCATCGACTAGCTCCCTCCATTTTCGACAAATTCATGATAAATGTCTGCATTAGTTTTGATCTTTCCGCGAGGTCTTGCTCTCCTTTAAAGAATTAATTAACTTAGGAGAAAATTCAATTTCCTACCATAATACATAGCTTTCGTATATTCCTTCCTGATGAATATTCATTTCCGAGATAGGATACTGATTGTTAGTATCTATTTCGTGATAACAGTGGTAGGAGAAATCATCAGACACTGGTAAACCAACTGTCAAGACGCAGGTATTGGCCTTCTGTTCATTTCCCCCGACAGTACGAGATCAGATATCCCCGAGAAAAAGAAATCCAGTCTCAAAAGAAAACAATTTATATTGGCAATTTTTGTTATTTAGTGAATGCTGGATTGCAAATGTTAAGTCTGAACCACAAAATGTTATCAGACTCTGTAAATCAGCAATTCCTAGCCGCCTGCCACCCGCCCGCCCGCC
>LXFE01000866.1:0-14537 GCA_001929475.1 Neolecta irregularis DAH-3 | reverse complement strand
GGCAGGGCGGCAGTGCGCGGGGGCTGCGGGGCGCTCCGAGGCGAGGCGCGCGGAGGCTGTTCCATCCTACACTGGCGGCAACCGAGGCTGGCAGTAACCCGGAGAGGGCTGCAAATAGGACGGGCGGGGTTGGCGGTGGCAGCGGGCCGCGCTTCCAGAATGAAATATGGCGCCCCGCCCGGTGGTGGGCCTCGCTGACCGCATCCGGTGGCGCATGCCCGCGTTCCCCTTGCGCCCCCCCCGGAACCCTAGCGCGCGGCCAGGCACTAGCGCCGTCCTTGCGTGTCCTTGCGTCATCCTGCACCGCGGTCCCTCTTGACGTGTTGCGGATGCTGATTACGATTACGATTACCGGTTATTAGATTGATATCGGTTTGGTGCAGATTTACATCTGATTATATTTGATTATGTCTGATTATATTTGATTATGTCTGATTATATTGGTTCGATATTTAGTATGTAAAGTATGATGTTGTTTGAGGATATGCGGATGTATAATGATGATATGTGGTGGTATCAAGTATGATGATATGCAATGATATGTCGATTTATACATCTGATTATACATCTGATGGACATACCAAGTTATATATCGATATATGCATTTCCTTGTATGTATAATCCATATGTAATTTAATGCTGACTGTTACACGGCCAGCGGTTCATTCTATCCACCATGGACGACAACGCAGTTGCTGAAATAAAGCGCCTCCAGCGAGAACGCGCTGATGCTGCTCCCACTAAACAGCTCCCTTCAAACAAAAACCTGACCATGAACGGCTTGCACTATGACACAGACATCTACTCCCCACAAAAAGACATGGACAACTACGAGACTTCCATCCCCGTAGACGACACAGACCTCGAAATGTCAGACCTCCCTACCAGAAGACTCGTCCCCCAATACACAGCCCCAAAAGAGTTTCTCGCAGAATACACAGACCACGACGCAGGTGACATCCTCAAAGACAAAAAGGCTCAAAAAACTATCGCCGACAGACAATCAGACTACCAAAACCGCAGACTCGACAGATCCCTCAGCCCATCCCGCCATGACCCTTTTGCGAAAAATCATGTTCCCCTCAGAGGCTACAGCGATGCCATGCAACACGTGGATTTGGACAGAGAGGAACTCCGTGTAAAAATTGCTATCAAACAAAAACACCAACAGGTCAATGACAAGGAAAACGATATTCAGGAAAAGGTAAATTATATTCAAGACAGCGAAAATGACATCCAGAAAAATAATATCCAAAATAATATCCAAAACAATATCCAGGAAAAGGTAAATGATATCCAGAAATAGTAGATAATATCCAGGACAAGAACAATACCCTGGAAAAGGAAACCATCCAGGAAAAGGAAAACATCCAAGCAAAGGAAAACATCCAAGCAAAGGAAAACATCCAGGAAAACATCCAGGAAAACATCCAGGAAAATGCTAAACGCCCACGCAAACGAAGATGGCATCCCGAAGATCCGCTAGCGCTCGATGAAGCCCTAAAAGATTCAAAAAAGTCGCGCTGGGACCAAACTCCCGGCCCTGGCGAAATTTCAAAACGGTCGCGATGGGACCAGACCCCAATGGTAGGAGCAACCCCCCTCGGTGGACTAGGAATGCAAACCCCCCTAATCCACCAACCCATATCGTTTGGAACAGATGTCGGCGGCCGCAACGCTCCCCTCTCGGACGAAGAACTCGACGAACTCTTGCCTACAGAAGGCTACAAAATCTTGGATCCGCCACCCGGCTACGAACCAACCCGTGCACCCGCAAAAAAACTCCAGTCAACACCCGCTGCACCAGGCTTCTCAATCTTGGAAGAATCAACAGTTCAAGCAAACACTACCCAAAAATTACCCACAGACATCCCCGGCGTAGGCGAACTCGCCTTTTTCAAACAAGAAGACATCAAGTATTTCGGAAAATTAATCGATGGAACAGACGACAACGATCTCACAATCTCGGAACTTCGAGAACGTAAAATCCAACGATTAATCCTCAAAGTCAAAAACGGAACTCCACCAATGCGGAAATCGGCATTACGACAACTCACCGATAAAGCTCGTGAATTTGGTGCTGGACCCTTGTTTAATGTAATTTTACCTCTATTAATGGAGAAAACTCTCGAAGATCAAGAACGCCATTTACTCGTCAAAATCATTGATCGGATTTTATACAAACTAGACGAACTCGTGCGCCCCTATGTCCATAAAATCTTGGTCGTAATTGAACCCCTCTTGATCGATGAAGATTACTACGCAAGAGTAGAAGGACGAGAAATCATTTCAAATCTGAGTAAAGCAGCTGGCTTGGCTTATATGATTTCAACAATGCGACCAGATATCGACCACGTAGATGAATACGTTCGAAATACAACAGCACGAGCATTCAGCGTGGTTGCAAGCGCCCTTGGAATTCCAGCAATACTACCCTTTCTCCGCGCCGTTTGCAGATCGAAAAAATCCTGGCAAGCACGTCATACCGGTGTCAAAATAATCCAACAAATCGCAATACTAATGGGCTGTGCAATTTTACCGCACTTGAAAAATTTGGTAGAGTGTATAGCTAATAACCTTGAAGACGAACAGCAAAAAGTACGAACGATTACCGCGTTGGCGATTGCTGGATTAGCCGAGGCAGCTGCACCCTACGGAATCGAGAGTTTTGACTCGGTGTTGAAACCTCTTTGGACAAGTATTCGAAAACACCGCGGAAAAGTACTCGCATCATTTTTAAAAGCAATTGGGTTTATCATCCCGTTGATGGACGTTGAACATGCGGGATATTATACAAAGGAAGTAATGCCCGTTCTCATCCGCGAATTCCAATCTCCAGACGAGGAGATGAAGAAAATTGTGCTAAAGGTGGTTAAACAGTGTTCGGGAACCGAGGGTGTTACTCCAGGTTTTCTTCGCGATCGCGTTATTCCTGATTTTTTTAAACATTTCTGGGTCCGCAGGATGGCGCTCGATCGCCGGAATTACAGACAAGTAGTAGACACAACAGTTGAAATGGCAAATAAAGTCGGCGTGGTAGAAATCGTCGAACGTATCGTCGGGGCATTAAAAGATGAAAGCGAACCGTACAGACGAATGGTTGTTGAAACTATTGAAAAAATTCTAGCGACGCTCGGTGCTGCGGAAATTAGCGAACGGCTTGAAGAACGACTTGTTGATGGTATTCTATATGCGTTTCAAGAACAATCTGTCGAAGACGTGGTTTTGTTAAATGGGTTTGGAACGGTGGTAAATGCTCTCGGCATGAGATGTAAACCGTACCTCCCGCAAATAGTCTCCACTATTCTCTGGAGACTAAACAATAAATCAGCTCAAGTTCGTCAACAATCAGCGGATCTAGTCACGCGAATCGCAGTCGTCATGAAACAATGCGGCGAAGAAGCACTCATGGGGAAATTAGGTGTCGTTTTATACGAATATCTGGGAGAAGAGTATCCTGAAGTACTCGGTTCAATTCTCGGCGCTCTTCGATCAATCGTTTCAGTCGTTGGAATGTCCAGCATGCAACCTCCAATTAAAGATCTTTTGCCAAGATTAACTCCAATCCTCCGCAATCGTCATGAAAAAGTCCAAGAAAATACAATCGATTTGGTAGGTCGAATCGCAGATCGAGGAGCAGAGTTTGTTTCAGCACGAGAATGGATGAGAATCTGTTTCGAATTACTAGATATGCTAAAGGCGCATAAAAAGGGCATCAGAAGAGCTGCCGTAAACACATTTGGATATATCGCAAAAGCAATCGGCCCACAAGACGTTCTCGCTACCCTCCTCAACAACCTCAGAGTCCAAGAACGTCAAAATAGGGTTTGCACAACAGTTGCTATCGCCATCGTTGCAGAAACTTGTTCTCCATTTACTTGTATTCCAGCACTCATGGCAGATTACAGAACTCCAGAGTATAATGTTCGACAAGGCTGTTTAAAAGCTCTCAGTTTCTTATTTGAATATGTAGGAGAACTCGGCGCTGACTATATTTATGCCGTTTTACCGCTGTTGGAAGACGCGCTCACTGATCGGGATCAAGTTCACAGACAAACAGCAGGTACCATCGTCAAACATATCGCTCTTGGATGCGCAGGTTTGGGACGAGAGGATGCTGCCCAAAGTTTATTAAACGTTATATGGCCGTACGTCCTCTATTCCATCCATATAGTTACCCTTGCAGAAATATATTCGAGACTAGTCCCCATGTTATCAACGCTATGATGGATGGAGTCGAAGGTATCCGATTATGTCTTGGTCCAGGAGTCCTCATGAACTACATTCTACAAGGTTTCACCCAATTATTAAAATCATTTATTAATTGTTTTCCGCAGGTTTATTCCATCCCGCTCGTCGTGTTCGAGAGATTTATTGGAGAATGTACAATAACATGTACATCCATCAAGCCGATAGTATGATTCCGTTTTTTCCAAAGATGGAACATAAAAGAGAAACTAGACATGAATTGCTAGTCATGATTTAGTATCACATTCTTCAGGTCGCTTATTTCTTTTGGTAGCTTTTTTTTGTTTTAGTTTGTATTACTTGACATCGATATACTTTCTATTCATAAAGAACCATCACTATATTTCATTATTGTGATTCTCCACTGTTGTCAGATTGTGGGAATCTACTCTAATGCTTGTAGAAGTTAATACGGTTTAAATATCGTCCGTATAAATCCGCTTAACAAAAGGTAACCCTAGCGCTCCTTGAATCTTCCTCTACCTGATGTCTATTACATGATCATGAGGTGGAGTTCTCGTTCTTTGGCACTTCATTTTCCACATCTTTGAAACAGATTTTATCAGGCTGTAAATTGTATCCCTACCACTTCGGTTCTCTGGAAATACTTTCTGATTCTCAAAATTTGTAAAGTCAGGACAGTCGAAATTTGATCCTGACATCTAGATACGCCAATATCCACACCTTGAGGAACAATGATTTTGAATCATGCAGAAAAGCGAGATCAAAATCTATTCTCAAATATATATTTATTCATTCTTCTTCGTTTTCGACTTTTTACCGTTGATCTCTTGGCTTGTTCCGTCGCTGAAATAAAGCCAAATTCCACAAAACAAAAGCCAGCTCATCACTACAACTGCACTGCTTGTATAATACGGCCATGCAGCTATGAGAAATCGGGGATACTCATCTGTTCGAAGATGTCGAATAGTAACGAGCTCTTTATGGTTGATGTTGCTTAGTCCAGGCCGTTCATATATGATTTGGAAAGTGAAAACGCCATATTGATCAGGAAGAGTAAGGGTTGTAGTGAGCGAAGAGGGCAACGTTTGACGGATATACGGATCAAGCATTTTGATCTCAAGTTGTACATCTGTTGGATTATATGGAACCCACGACTTACCGTTCCAGTGAGAGAGTTTTGCGGTATAGGTCTGTGATTAATATAGAAACGATACAAGGAACATACCATATCTGTTTTGACTTTATAAACTTTGGGGTTGTATGCAGTAGCGTTTCCAACTTGGCCGGCAAGATGGTGGATTCCAGAATCAAATCTGATTACACCAGTCTCTTGGAAAACCCATTTGGTGAATTCTTGGATAAAGTTTTCGTTTCCAGTTGTTTTATCATTGACATACCTAGACTTAGCTCTCTTACAGTATATTCAATACTCATTCGAAAACATCTCCAAGCTGCCGGTGACTCCCACTCTAGCATTATTTCGTGCTTGAAATCCAGTTGCCAAAACCATTTGAGTCCCGGCCATCCAACTATCTTCAACACCAGAAAATTCCTCTTTTGTATCATAACTATATGCAGTTCGACTCGCTCTCAAGAAGGGCACCAGCATAGACGATTCGCCCAACGACATCCCAATTCCAGAATATTTGACACTATTTCCGCTCCGCACGGCTTCTGAGAGGATATTTTGGTTTGATGAAAAGGTATTGAATGTGGGATGTTTGGGGTCTGGTGAGAAATGGTCAACAACCAGGGAATCACGCTGGGCGAATTCGATGTCGAGTTCCCTGGAAATTTCACGCAGTGTTTCGGGAACCGAAGGAGATCCTGCGAAAAGCAGATTTCCGCCAGATTTGACATGATCAAGTACCTTTCGTGCAGTAAGATTCGGTCCCAGGCCTTTTGTGTGAACACTAGAGTCTCAGGGAAAATTGGGGTACCTTTGGATTTTGTCGTCATGATAACTAGATGATCATATAACCTCTCGTCGAATTGGAATAGGGAAGTATCCGCCTTGATATCTTTGAAGGTGATGTCAAACAGCCGATCTTCATGTCAATTGGAGGGCAGAACGAGTCATCTCACCTTTCAGAAAACCAAAAAGCGTGGAATATTCTTTAGGCGAAACACCAACATCGTGGACAACCAGCAAACGGTTTCCGCTGACTGAATGTGCAGACGCGAAGGCCGCGAAGAACAAAAAGAGAGAGATGGACATATGCAGCATGATCATTGGTGGAGAGCGGAGCGCCAAGTCCAGTTTTAGCAAACGCCAACCCTGCGAAGCAACAAAGTTCTCCAGGCAAATGGCCTTTAAGACTAGTTCAAATTCTACTTCAATTTCAAAAATATGTTGGTGGAACAAACAAGAATGAATATGAAATCCCGCTAGACAATACATACCAAGAAATGCTATTTAAACAACTAAATGAAAGAGAAATGCTTCTGATGACAATAATGACCCCCCTTAACCACCACCACAATAGCATATAGAAATCCGTCCACAGTAACGATACTTAGACATTGGTGATAATGCCTCGATCAACAAGTTCTCGTTCTACTTCTCGAACGACTCTCACAAACGAACTGGCGGCGCCTACGCATAAACACAATTCTCAGAAATGTCTAGTACCTTTCTCCATGATAAATATTACTTGGCTTCCCCCTACTCGATCACAGACTTCAACTCGAAATTTCACGGGTTTGATTTTCATTGCTGTAAAGTAAAAAAATGGAACATGGACGAGAAGTCATACCGTTACGCGAGTCGACTTTTCCACGAAGAATATCACCAATTCGGTCAGCTTTGATTCCGACACCCATTTCGTTCCACTGAACGAAAATTTCCCCCAATGTTCTGCGACATATTTTTGCAGAAGACTTTGTTGAAATTGTTTTATTGCCAGGTTTGATATTCAACATTTTCGAAAACCAGTTTCGGGTTTCGTTCTGTTGATTTTCCAAGGACTCCAGGACAGGAGTCGGCGGTGCCGAGGTTTTCTTTTTTACAGTCCCAAATATGGAGCGCTTTGGAGCAGGAGGAGCAGGCCTTTTCGCAACTAATTCATTTTTGGGGGAATGGAAAGTTGTAGTTGTTGCTGGTGCGCTAACTGCTCGAACAGTTGGACTCGGTAACGATAAACCTTCTCCCGGTTGAAGGAGACTTGAGATTCGAAGCTTGGATGATTCGACTCTTCTTGGACGAATGGGTAGGTTCACAGAAACTTCTCCCAGGATATTTCGAGTTTGCTCTTCGACTATTGAGACATCCTCTGGTGCGTCTGCGAATTGCTCTTCTTCGTAAATTAGCGGTATTCGACCACCCCCAATTGCGATCGAACCACGTAGTTTGGGAGAAGCATCTATCCTTCCAAGATTTGCGACTACTTCGTCAAGATATGCGGACATTATGGTTTCGTTTGGAGTAGGAGGTAACGGTCGCGATGGGGCTTTTGGACTACCAGGATTTGACAATGTCCCAAAAGCAACGTCACATTCGGAAGCAAATTCTGCTGATACTTTACGAGTTTGTTGGACCATGGGATCTCCTACCGTTGAACGATTCGCCATTACGGCCGTTTGGTCTCGACGTTTTTTACTTTCGAGAGGATTCAGTATACTTTGTCGACGTCTTTCCCCATGTGGGCTTCGGGATTTTGATGTAGTATTTGTGTTTGTTCGGGCGAAAGTCACGCCGCGTTTCGAACTTGAGCGAGAGTGTTTTCGATAAGTCACTCGTGCCCTGGACCCTGACTTTTTCATTGGGATTGAAAGGGTAGGTGAATCGGACCCTTCGTAATTTTCTAGATGATCGTGCCGATATTTAATGAGAAGACAATAAAACGTTTTCTCGGCGTTCGGTCTAATAATCAGCGCTGATACGATCAGGGGTGAACGCACTCGGGCGATAGTAATAGGTCAATGATAACCTCCTTCTTCTCTCCATGCCATAGAGTTTGCAAATTCTTGAGAATTTCCGAATCGATCTCACTCCGACTACGAACAGGGCGATCAATTTGTTCGGGTTTTGGAGGCACAGGTGTGATGGGAGCTTTCGATGGATATTTGTTCAACAATGGATGTCTAAGAATTCGTTTCATGTCAATTCGATTTTTGGGATCGACATCTAGCATTCCCCAAATTAAATTCTTTGCTTCTGGTGATAGATCAGTTGGCATGACAAATTGACCGGCTTTGACTTTGAGCAAGAGATTTCGTATGTTTTCATCGTCGAACGGAAGGTGCCCGGTAAGAAGAGCAAACAGTATAATTCCGCAGGACCAGATGTCGCTCGGAGCACCGTGATAGGTTTTCCCCTTGGGTGTTAGTTAAATTTTAAGATCGAATTATGATGTACCGCAACGATCTCTGGACTAGCATAATGCGGGGAACCGCAGCTCGTTTCAAGCATCCTCCCCAGTGGTTCTAGGGCAGCCATTCCGAAATCTGCAATCTTGATGTTCTTGTGTTTATCCATGAGAAGATTTTCGGGCTTGAGATCTCGATGACTTGTAGTTAGACCAGCAAACAATGAGGAAATACCAAATATTGAAACGATGACAATAGTCAATACCTGCGATGACCTGTCTAAAGTAATGAACCGCCTCCTGTTCGTCAAGGCGACCTCTTCGAACGAGATAATCGAACAACTCTCCACCTTCGATATATTCCAGAATCAGGTATCTTTTGTCAAAAAAGAAATAGCGCAAGAGGATACAATTCCCCACGGTTCTCCCAGACATCGTAAAGCCTCATGACATTGGGGTGTTCAATCAGTTTCATAATAACTACTTCCCGCTCGATCCCATATGGAAGTCCCTTCTTTTCTCCGGTTTTCGGGACAATTTTAACGGCAGCCAATTGTCCGTTAGTAGCATTCTTGGCTAAGCGAACTCTGCCTAGTGCAAGATCAACAGTGAGGCTAGTAGAAATTCATACCGGAACTCCCCCGCCCGAGAGTTCTTCCAAGTCTCCATGGTCCGATCTGTCGAGACAAAGACTTTGCGGACGTTCCACTCGATGCCGAGGCCTGGGAAACCCGTTTGCTATTCCGATGCGGGGACGACGTGACCATGGTGTCTGGTGTTGAACGAATGGAAGCAAAGGAGGCAAGCGGAATGGGGACTGGTTCCTTTGGTGTTAACTTTTTTCGGGATGGAATGTCACGAAAACACGAAAACTCCACCATTTCAAAAGAGGCAGCGCCGTCGGTTGTTAATAAGTGGAGAATCCTAACCCTTCCGAAAAATATTACATCCAGTCTACCACAAACCCTTTGGCAGTCACCCATAAGCGCCGAATGCTATGGGCGAGATCAACTGGGTTACTTCCGCAAGAGATATCCTTCTTTTCTACCTAAAGGCCGGTTTATATATTACACAAACGAGACCTAAGAATAGCAGTTTCCTGAGCCTAAGCTATTCATCCCTCCGATTGATTATTGACATGTAAGACCTTGGTAGATCCAGGAAAACTTGTGGTTCGCCGATGCAGGAGTATCCAGTGTTGAAACAAATCTGTGCGAAATTGGTGTGGAAATTGATAGAACGGACTCCCACCCTGAGCGTAGCAATCTCGAATTCGAGGTTGTACCTCCATCGCCGGCAAGGACGAGCTTGAAAGTCGGGACTTCTTGCTGGCCATTCTGGGAGACGGCATGAGAGGGAGAAGGCGAGTGGCGGCGGGACAGGCTGGGGTTTTTTGTGTATGCGCGACCTGGGCTTCTGCTGCACGCGGCGGTGTGTGGGGCGGCAGCGATTGCGGGCGCGGAGCTGGGCGTGCTGCTGCTGTGGACGCTGGCTGCTCACTGCCCGCGAACCCGTGGCTGTACTCTCCGGTGGCAGTCTGGCGCAGTGCCCCGATGCGCTACTCGTCCTGGCCGCGCACTGCCGCTCGAGACGGGCGGGGGAGGCCGGTAGGAAGGTCTTTGCGTCGAGGGAGGCTCTACGGAGGGGTTCTTTTCGTCGAGGAGAAAGTGGGCCTGGTTCTGGATGAGGGAGACGAAGACGTCCGGGCTGAGGCGGTACTCGTGGCTGGGATGGTTGAGGGGCTACGGGGGTATTTGCGGGATATCTGTGTGGTGTATGTGGGATAGCAGCGGTCGGCGGGCAGCAGCGACTCCGGCAGGCTCAGCAGGAAGCGGCGTAGGCGGGGGAGGAGCGCGCGGCGGGTGCAAGCGAGAGAAGAGGGCGGACTGGGACGCGCGACGGCTGTGGCACACTCTTCAGTCGTCTGGCTTCATCTCCTTCTCTTTTCTAGCGTAGGAGACCCAATTTGACCCTCAAGACTTAGGTTCCCGCCGATGCGATAAACCGAGATTAATTCTTGGAGTCTGTTGACGGGGAGAACTTATCCCGCGTTCCCATGTAATCTTGCGCCCTACAAGCTGGCCTTCCCATACCACAGCGGTAGGAGGCTAATCTCCCAAAAGAATATTCGGTGCATGGATGGAAAGAATGCTTTGTAAAATACAATATCTCATTGATAGCAAATAATTATTGGTGAACGAGTCAAATTAGGAGTGAATCAATGGTTTAATTTGGCCTGCAGGCAAATTTATTTTTGGTCGAGATCAGTTGGTTTGCATTTCCGTAGGGCATTGTAAGTAGGGAGTTTCAGAAAGCCAGGACTATATACATTCTTTAATATGAAAATTAATACCCGTAGACCTTTTAGCCTTTAATTTATCACCAGAGATAGCTTTTAGAAAGCCAATCTTCTCACCGCCCTAGAACAGTACAACACATATTACAAGACCTAGGAAATAAGATTATGCGAGAGTGTTACATGTCTAATTCTTACAAAATATAATGCTTTGGAAGTTCCTATCCGAAGTGTTTAAACTACATAAATCCAGCAATCTTTGCTAGAAGAAACATCACCAAAACAAGAATGACAAGTAAAAACAGGATCAGAGAATACCCGAATTTCCAAAAATAAAGTTCTGCTAATTGTTCTAAATATCGAAGCATTACTTTGCCCGTAAGTTTACTTTCCCCTTCTTGTCTGACACCAAAGTCAAAAGGAAATTCAGCGATAGCACGAAATGGAATATTTGACTTCACGAGAAGATCAAGGGCGATCTTGAAGCCAAGTGGATTCATATCTTTTGCTTTTAAGAACTATAGATATCAATATAAATCTCGCTAGAGACCATACGTATTCTTTCTTGATACCGAACAGACCAGACATAGGGTCACTAACAGAGGTTAATGGGCGAGCCAAAACACGGGCTCCTTCGGAGATTATTTTGCGGTACAGAGGCCAATTTTCGTTGGTTCTGGAAGAAGGATGGTAGCGGGTTGCCTGGACAAAAGACGAATCATCGAGAAGGGCGAGCAAGGCGGGAATACATTCGGGCGGATGCTGGGACCAGTCAACACCATTTTTCAAATGTAAAAAAACAGGAAAAAAGAGAGGTTGACATACTTGCAAATCGGCATCCATGCAAACCAGATACTCGCCTTGAGACTCTTGAAACCCCCGAACCACCGCGCTGCTCAATCCGCGTTCCGTAGTTCTAACTACAATTCGTACATTGTAGCCTTCCTTCTGGAGTTCCGCAACAGTCTCGGCAGACCCGTCGTTGCTGTTATCGTCAACCACAATTAGTTCAACCCAGTGGCTGTATGAAGATGAGGCTATGGCTTGGAAGAGACGCTTAGTCAGAGATCGCAAATTTTCGTTTTCTTTGTACGTGGGGACAATTATACTGGCTTTGATCTGCGAGGAGCGGGTGCGAACCATGTTGGTGGTTACAGATAGAAGTGTACATACAAACTATTACTCCACCCCGCGCGAAAATTTGTTTCATCTTGTTCGTTCCATCCGTTTTATTCCAACCCCATCTATGGGCCTAGCAGGTCCTCATAATCGTCAAAAAATTGGTTGTTCTCCACAGCGATCTTCAACTGACAGCAGGGTTGGACCCACGGAACACAACTTGGGGAAATGATACTTCCAAATACGGCTTCAAGCTTCTCGCAGGTCTTGGGTGGAAATCAGGAAACGGATTAGGTCGAACTCAGTCCGGATCATCCTCAAATATTAAGATCGCTCTGAAAGATGATAAATTAGGAATTGGGTGTAAATATCCTGGACAAGATGACTGGAAAGGCCTTCAAAGTCTCGAACGACTTTTTGCCCGGATCAATGGCCGAGAAAATCCTGTATATAATGTTACGGTCAAGGGGAAACCAGGGGAGTATATCCTTGGTCGAGGATATAGAGCTATGAGGTTTGTTCGTGGAGAGTCATGGCAGAGCGATTTCAAAAAAGTAAATACTGATGACAAGGAAGCGCAAGAGAAGGCGATGAGGAAGGCAGAGCGCATGGCTCGCAGAGAACAACGGAAAATCAAACGGGAAGAACGGGCTCGCAGAAAGTCGACGGATGAACATTTGAATAAGAAACGGAAGCTGATCGACCGAGATTTATCCAGTCCTCCTTTGAAGAAGATCAAACCACAAGGAGAAACATTGAACTCCTTACCTGTTGTTGTTGTTCTTCCTACATTGGGAAGATTCTCGTATGCTCATTCTGTTTGTTAACCGCGCTTATATGGCAGACATCGTGCGAAGTTTCTAAAGCAGAAAAAAGCTGCTACCATGAGCGCGGAAGCGCTGAGGGAAATACTTGGAACTATTGATCCATGAGGTAGTAGTAGATAGCATTTCTCTTTTGGAACGCTGAATGTTCCTTCGATTCCTACTTTCTCAACACTATTTCACTTTCGCGAGAGGGTATCGTTATATAGATCATCTAGTACAGGAAGTCTATGTCTCGTGGAAATATAGTTGTAAATGATGGGAAAATGTACGTAGTAGATAAATTATAGAAAGGATGCATTGGGTTCCAACAGCTTTGCACGCCAGTATTGAAGGGATCGGATTGTCGATGTATTCCACAAGGAACTTGTAGGTCGAGGAAACATGGTTTGCTGTTTAATCACCTGTTGTATCATGGAATGGATGTATGAATTCAATGTGGAGCACTTTTTCAACCCACTGAGCAGCAGCTTTCATTTTCATCAACACCATCTTCATTACCAACTACAGAATATTTACCAGCTTCAATATATTCACAGGAAAGTGACACACCTTCACCCAATATTGAAGATATTTCCAGTGTACCTAAGAAGGACCAGAACGTCAAAAATCCACTACGGTGGTGGGTTATTGTCAGTGTTGGCAACGGGTCATAGGCTTAGCCCGGTCCATGGGTAACCCATGGGCTTTACCCATGGGCTTGGGGTCGGCCGGTTAGCTTTTCCCTTTTTACCTACAGCGTGTACTGGAATGAAGTATGTTCGGTTCTGCAAGTATATAGGATAGTCCCCTTTGCCCCTTACATTCAATACAAAGAATATCATAAGAATCAACAAGAACAACAACTAGAACCCCATTCCCGCCCCATCAAACATTCACTCTATTCACCATCCTTTTCACGACTTTAGCCCTTGGAACAGATTCTGCGCGACAAGCCTACATTGTTTAGGAGCCACACGCTAACAGAACAGGGATATGAACCTTGAATAGGGAAATATAAAGGAGGCCACAATGGTCATCTAATCAAGCAACTAGTTATTTATAGCTTCAACAAGCGTGTATCATTTCAGACAACAGGTATCAGCTCTTAGCGCCTTTGATCTCCTGGGCAGGAGTCCTGTAATCCTAAATTCCCTTCCTGTCAAACATGGTGTGGATTATCCGTCGAAAATCAAGATATCTATCCTCGCTTCTCTGGCTCATTGCTTTCATCTTTGCATGTCTATTCACTACAATTATTCCTTCTAAGAAGCCCGTTGTCAGTAATGAAAAACATATCTTTCATTCAGGGCGGAGGTCTAACGCGGCCTTTATTTCACTCTGCCGAAACTCGGAACTATACCAAATGGCTGGGTCTATTCGTCAGATTGAAGACAGATTTAACAAAAAATTTAATTATCCATGGCTTTTCTTCAATGACGAGCCGTTCTCGGAAGAGTTTATCCGCGTCACTTCATCGCTTGTCTCAGGCCCAACAGAATATGCTATAGTTCCGCACGCACATTGGAGTTATCCTGAATGGGTCGACCTTCAAAAGTATCAACAATCGTTTGTATTACATCCTTATTCAACAGAGCAAAGGAGGGGAGGGATGCTTTAGCAGCTCAGAATGTCATATATGGTGAATCGGAGTCATATAGGTTTGAATTTACGCATTACAACAAGAGTTGACTGATCGATAGACATATGTGTCGATATATGTCAGGATTTTTCCATCAACAGGAAATTCTTAAAAAGTACGACTACTATTGGAGAGTGGAGCCCTCGATTCAAATGTAC
>LXFE01000859.1:0-11273 GCA_001929475.1 Neolecta irregularis DAH-3 | reverse complement strand
TAATGTAGATATGTGAAGGTCACCATCTGTATTGCAAAAAAGTTTAAAACTTTGATAGGTCTCTCCCCCAAATACTTCGCTTCATCCAGTCGACAGCTAGCAAACATCGAGTTCGGAAAGATATTTGTTCACTCCAGTAGACTGATCTCCATAGATACATCGCTAATAAACCTCCAGCAAAAGTAGTTCCTGTGCCAGAATCATAGGCTGCTGCATCGCCAAGATACGCCAGACTTCCGAGATTGTGAAAATCAAAGGGTTTGTAGATTGTATCATCGAGATCTCCGTCATAGAATTGGGTGGGATCTATATTAATTTGGGCGTCGGCAAGCTTGTTGAGTTTCTTCCCGAGGTATTTACTTATCGTCAGTCTTGAAGGGGCTTGGAATAGTTACCCTCTACAACGTTAGTTTAGATTACATGTGACAAGACGTACTGTTGTGACCCTCTTTGTGCAGTTGTTGGCAAACTAGTCAACTTTCGATCGATGTGGTTGAATAATGCCTCAAGTTCCTTCATATCCAATGTTCCCGAGTTATCTTTATCATATTGTAAAAATAATTTATCCAGTCTCTGTAAATGAACTGAGGCCTGAGGAAATTTCCTTCTCGCCCTCTCGGCTAAATTTCGCCATTGCTGGAACGATAGTTGTACTTTAGAGTCTTCTCCATCGGCAGCATTTATACTTTGAAGAAGATGAACCAGACGGGATGAAATATTATTTTGGACTGTGGCACAATCACCTATAGCGTAGACTTCGCCACTTGGAGCTCCGAGAACACGTAGATGAGAATCCGTTTCTATGGCTTTTTTATTCCTCTGCTCTGGGATTGAAGAGACGATTGAATGTGTGAGGGGCGTTAAGGCTAAAGTATCATGACATGTACTCGTAGCACGAACTTACCGAGACCAGTTGACCATAAGATAGCACCCGCTTCGACTTCTTTCTCGATAATTTGCCCATTCTGCTGCTTTTGAGTATAAATTACGCGGTCGTCTTGGACTTCTTTGACTCGAGCATTTGTTATCAGATCAATTCCCTCCTTGACAAATTTGGACTCGGCGTACTTGCTAATTTTCTCATCGTAAGTGTTTAGAATGTGATCTTGAGACTGGATTATATGAATAGAAAGATGTTGTCTTAGAAGTTTTGGAAACTGATGTCAGGCCGGTAGTTGGAAATGCAGCAACATACAAAGTTGACTAGATCTTCTTTGACCATATCATGTAACTCGGCTGCAAATTCAACACCGGTAGGACCAGCACCACAAACCACAAAGCTGAGTAGTTTCTTACGTTCTTTGGGGCTTGTCGTCGGTAGACATGCCTATATTGTAGTACCAACCATGCAGATCATTTTTACCTTTTCAAAATTGCCCATAATTCGTTTTCTCATGCGAATTGCATCAGGCAAAGTCTTCAAGAAATAGCAGTTCTCAAGACCAGGAACACCATGAGTGTTGCTTTGTGCACCGACTGAAATAACGAGTTTATCGTAGGGAACATAGAATCTGCGTTCTTTGCCTTCATGATAACTAACAACCTCGACTAGACGATCCTTCAACTCAACGCCGAGTGCGGATGCCTCGAGATAGTGACCTAAGCATCGATTGACGATCTTTCGAACGGGCTCGATGATTGACCTAGACAGTAAAAATGCAGAATATTCTCGAGTTTATACCGCGGTTCTACTGTCCCAACAGTAGCACTTGGAAGCAATGGAGTGAATAAAAAGTAATTTGACGGGGATATCAGAACGACGTGATATTTTCCCGCATCCAAAGTCTTTGCCAACGAAATTGCCTATGCGTCAATTGGGGTTTTCAGCCAGTATTTATACTGCAAATCCAGATCCCAGAATGACCAGTTTCTGTTTTTTGACATCTTCGTCGTTGACATCGTCTAGGAGGAGCTCTGCAATCGGCAAGTTCTTTGGTCCTCCAGTCCTTGGATTCAATGCAAGTGGATTTATCGGAACCGGAAAATTTCTGGATCCCGGATATGTGCACGCATCGTATACAAATAGTCCTGCGACAGAAACAACAATAAATGCAGAACCGTATCCGACGAATCGCTTCGAAGTCTTTAGCATCTTTTGGATGCGAGTTCTCGGTGGATAAAAAGGCTGTGCTGCATATCTTCGAACAGGTTTTGGTGGAAATGTTTTTGCAGATGTAAATTGGCTAAGACGAGGCAAAAACGGCAAGGTACTCATTCGAGTATTGAACTTTAATTGGATCGGGGTTAAAAATGGGGTTATACACGTGCGACCTCCACAATAAGATTTGTTTTTAAACTAAAAAACCACGAAACCAAATGTCTGGTGTCGCGGAAAGAAATAGCAAGACAAGAGATGCTGCAAAGGTGCCGGTCACAGATGATCCCAGATTTTCAGTTGTTCATAGCGATCCAAGATTCGCAAAGCCGAAACGCAAAGACATTAAATTCGCTGTCGATGATCGGTTTAAACATATGTTGCGGGAAAAGGACTTTGCAGACGGACGTACAAGTTTTCTTTTTGTTTTAGAGGCTCATAAAACAGCAAAGGTGGATAGATATGGACGCAAAATTGAAAAAAACAAAGGCGCAACTGAGATAAGAAAATTCTACCGGATGGACGATGATGAAGAAGAGCCTGTCTATGATCCAGCTCGAGGGGAAGGACTGCTTGCATCTGGCGATGAAGTTTCTTCTGATGAAGAACTGGATGCCGAAATCGAGGAAGCACTTGAAAATAGAGAACTCGCTGAACCATTTGCGGATGAATGCCAAATTCCATTAGGAGATGCTTCAAGACGGTTTGCCGTTGTTAATTTGGATTGGGACAATGTGAAATCAGTTGATTTGCTTGCGGTTTTGCAAAGCTTCAAGCCAGTAAACGGCAAAATCATTCGGGTGCAAATCTTTCCCAGTGAATTTGGAAAAGACCGAATGGCACAAGAGGACCAGCAAGGTCCCCCAAGAGAAATATTCAAAGACCTCAAGGATGAGGATTATGGGAGTGAAAATACTGCTGAAATCGAAGATAAAGAAATCACAATCAAAGATCTTATCGAAGAAGGTAACGACGAAGAGTACGATTTTCAAAAACTACGAAAATACCAGTTGGAAAGACTAAGGTTTGGTTTTTGTCTATAAAAAGTACTGACAATACAAAGGTATTACTATGCTGTTGTTGAATGTGACAACGAGATTACAGCCAAACACATTTACGATGCGTGTGATGGTGCAGAATATGAAAACAGCGCCAACTTTTTTGATATACGTTTTATTCCGGATGACACTGAATTTTCTGAGTCAGAAATTCGAGACCAATCCTCCCATCTTCCTCAAGATTATTCTCCTACTGAATTCGTTACAGATGTTTGTGTCTTAAGGAATGATGACTCTAAAATGTAGGCACTTCAACATACAAAAGTAAAGCTTACTTGGGATAACGATGATCCCCAACGCGTTAATATTACGAAAAAGGCATTCTCACAACAGGAACAGGCGGATATGGATCTGCGAGACTATCTTGCCTCGAGTGATAGCGATTCTGACGCAATCGAACGGGAAGCCTCGAAGAAAAGGTATAGAGATCTGTTGGACGGCATCAATGCTCCCGAAGAAGGCGAAGGCGATGATAATATCGAGGGTGAAATGGAAATTACTTTTGCTCCAGCGTTTTCTGAAAACACTTCCCCACCGGAGAAAACTTTAGATACTGCAGAAAATTCGAAAGAGGAGACTACTTTGGAAAGGTATAGAAGAAAAGAGAAGGAACGCAAGATGAGGAAACAAAAGAATCGGACTGAAGAAGTCGGGGAGACTGTAAACGAAGAGGAAAGTAAACAAGTGGCAGATCTAGGGTTTGAAGATCCGTTCTTTAATATCGACGGTTTCTCCACCTTGTCGTTCTGTAAACTTACCATTAGCAAAATCATCGAAAACAAAACAAAAGAAAAAGGATAGCAAAAAACATATTGAGGAAGACGACATTCGCCGCGCAGAGCTAGAATTGATTATGATGGATGAAAACGACTCTTTAAAGAATAATTCAGCACATTTCGATATGAAAGCAATCCTGAAATCTGAAAAACAAAAGAGATTCAAAAAGAGACACGGAAAGGCAGTCACAGAAGGACTACAAGAGAACTTTAAAATCGATGTTCAAGACCTGAGATTTACAGCCGTTTATCAAGATCCAAATTATGCCATTGATCCCACAAATCCCAGATTCAAGAAGACCGAGGCCATGGATAACATCCTTTCTGAACGCAGAAGGAGGATGGAAAATATGAGGGACGAGGATGTTACTGAGGAACGTCCAAAGCAGAAAAAACACCGAAAGATTATGGAAATGGACGTACCTAAAATTGGAGAATTGAAGGATTTAGTCAACTCTGTAAACCGCCTTTGCGCTATCGAACTAATAGCATAGATTAAAGCGAAATCTGGAATTAAAAAGCACAGGACATGATGTGTTAATATTGTACAGTAACGCAGAAAGAATATTACATCCAGAAAAAAACATACTCGATTCCCTGGCGCCATAAAAAGATATATAGAAAAGGGAATGTTTGGGTGCTCTAGGCATATCTCATAGTACTTATCGGCGGCTTCCAATCCCTTAATAATTCATCAGAAATTTCATGTTTGCGTTTTCTTTCATAGACATGGTATTTCTCTTCGATTGCCTCCGTTAGACAAAGGACATGTCTTCCTTGGTAGTATTTAATCATGTTCAGACTATGAAGGGTATGAATCACTAGCGTCAGATTCTGGGTGATTTAAAGGCAGTATACCATCTGATGTTGACATTGCGGTCTGTACAGAGAGTTCATCAATGGTTACATCAGTCGTTGTCTTCATTAGAATCTCGAGCAGTTTCTCAGACCAGTAAGCTCTGTAACCAAGAAGTCCTAAATCCGATAAAGGTTTCTCTGGAGATCCGAGTTTCCCTTCTCGTTTTGATAATTCGTATGAAAATGCAATCAGTAACTTCCCATATCCCATTCTTTGGTATTGTGGTAATGTAAGGATACAAGCGACATTATAGTTTTCAGAAGATTCTTTCTCTTTGGAGAAATATCCGAGAAGATGACATCCATACTCATCTCTTGAACACATGCAATAAAAAAGAAATGGATCGACATCGTAATATAATGTTTTGTGATCGAGGAAGCATTTCGAAAGTAGACAGAGATTACGACACCAGACTTTTTGTCTCCGTCCGTCGATTTCAAAGAAATTTACTATTTCATCTCGGTAGATTTCATTGCCAGGAGGATGTTGCATTTTGCATTTTGTCCGATGTCGTTCAAATTGCTTTCTGGAACCGTAAAACAAGAGACAAAATTCGCACACATATAGCATATCTTGTTCGCTGAGTTCGAGAGGGTATGGGCTAAAGTACCACGGATCAACTTGATGACGGCCGAATTGTATGCGACCGATATTTTTCACGCGAGCGATATCGTTGTTGTTTTGGAGCATACTTCCCGAAGTCCGGAGTTTTTCAATTTCTTGTTCTTTGGAGCGGAATTCATGGCCACGCTGAACATCGACGTCGATGTCCATTTCGTCGTCTGCAGCACCAGGTGTTGCGACTGTCTCAGCCTTGATGAACGCGCCTTCTTCAGAAAATCGTGTTCGAGGACCTTTACGTGGTGTTTTTGAGGTTCTTGATGGAGCAAGATCTGGAGTTGCGCTTTCCCGGAGGAACTTAGGCCGTTTTTGTGCCTTTTGGTTCTTTGGGGTCGGTGTATTGCTGTCCTTTGTGCCTTGCTTGCTGAGCGAGGATGATGGAGGAGGCTTCTTTGCTTTATCGGCTCGCGGCCATTCGACTTCTCGAGAGAGATCAAGGCGCGAACCAACAACCCATTCATCCAGTCGCTGGCCAATCAGAACTCGGAGGTAACCCACAGACACACCTTGTTGAATTCCTGGTAGTGCACATAGTACTGCGTTTCGCCTCTGCGCTGTTGCGTAGACAGAATCTCGGCTTTTCTATACTCATCGTCCTTCTCGACAAACAATTTGCAGCCGACTTTCAGACTCTGAAAAGTCGCAATGCCCGTGGCCGGTGGGGGTAACGACGAGTCTCTGGGTGTATCAACACTACCATTTGTGGTTGTATTTCCTCTGGATTTTGGTCGAGGAGTGCTTTGGTCACGTAGAGAAGGCATTTATAGATGATTAAAATACGAAATCCAGGCGAAATCCAAAGCGGCGGCAATCCGTTTAATGTGAGAAGTTGGCAATACTCCTCTTCCCAGGTCACGTTTTTGATCGCGGCCGACCTACTTTTAGCGGTGACTAGGTTGTCATCTTGAATGTATCTACACCATTTATCACCACCCAGAAATAAGTTTGGAGACAATAATGACCGGCGCAGCCATCTGTAATGGATATTGAGAAGCTTGGAGCTGCAAGTTCAAAAGAACGCCTTGCATTGTAAAATGGATTGTCTCCAGCGGTATCTCAATGTATTACAGTCTTCGCCAAGCTATTAATGTGCTTGAACATCACGAAATACAGATTCTGAAATACGAAATCGCAGAGAAACTTGCTACGACTTTTGACATCATAGGGTCCCTGCCGACAGAACTTGTCTCGAGCATAATTCAATATCTGCTACCAAACCAAATATGTCTAATGCGACAAGTTTATGCGATCCAAACGGGATGCTGATTGTATAGGTCAGTAAAGGATGGTACTCCATATTCACATCGCAGGAAACTTGCCAATGGGCATTAAGTCATTGGTTCCCAGCTGTCTACCGTGAATCTTATCTTTATGATTTTCGAACAGAGTTTGAAAGGATGGCAAAAGCAAATTTCAGATTTCGAATGGGAAAGCCTGCTTTTATGACCATATTTCAACGATCCCTGCCAATTTCGATCAACGAGTTGCAATACACTCCGTCATTCGAGATATCATCTTCTCCGTGGGATCTTCAATTAGACGGTCATTATATTTTAATCGTTCCATATAGTCTTTCTCCTCGGGAATGTTTCGTACTGAATCTCAGGGCAAACGATTGGATCGAGATTCATTGTCCGCAATATGAACAATTCTCGTTGAAAAAATTGACTAATGGATACCTTGTCATTACAACTTTATTAGGGTTTGTCTCTTTGTCATAAAAACTAGTAATATAAGCCGCTGCTACGTTTGGTCTTTGTATCTGCGTTCACAGATCGGCGACTTTCGCCTTCCTAATGCCAACGTGAAAGCAATCGCGGCAAATCAATCTCATGTAGCTCTTGTCGTAAATGAAGAAATTATCTTGTGGGATAATAAGAGGCGCATTGTAACCAGAAATATTTCTCTTCGTTATGTAGGATTATCTTTATTTTGCTTTTACTGATGAAAACAAGGTGAATTCTTTGAAGCTTATCCTTTCACTTCAACCCCATGGCGACCTGTTGTTCATGGGATCGATCTCGGGATCTAATGGAGACCAACATAATTATCACGTTTCATCTGTTATATTCTTTTCGATTGACAACGGGAAGCTTATATATCAGCACACGTTCAACCCACATGAAAGACACCAAATTGATCCAGATGGTGTTAAACTCGACTGGGATTGGTTACCAGGCGGGAGAATACCGATAATTCAAATGCACTTGCATGCCGATTCCAAAAATACACTCTTTATCACCCCATTATCAAACAGAATAACTTTGATACATTCCCCGCAAATTTCTAATCTCGGTCGTTTTATAACGACATCGAGCTCAGCATGTGGCTATTCAGCATATGCCGCATCAAATCAATCACTCAAACATCTCTACTTCAGCAAGGACTTGAGCACATCACAACTCATAGCAATCGACGAGTTTCAAGTCCAAACTTCCCAATTACCAAATCAAGTTCGACTGGTAGGGAATTCCGATTGGCTTGTTTTTGTATCATGTAGGAATTACGGGATTCAAGGATGGTGTTTTGATGAGAGTCTTCAGGTTCTGGAAACTAAGAAATAAAAGACTTTTATCTTCCACCTATTTCTTGGGGATTTCTAAATGGGCTACTTTGGCTTCCTCTTCATTGCTTTCATCTTCAGTATCTTCTTCATCATGAATCTTGCTGTTAACAGTGTCATGTCTAGATATACCATGGAAGCTAAATTTACCCATTCTCGAACTCCGCGTACCAATTTATCGCTCCGCATATCAGGTGGGGAATTATGGTTCCAGAGGACGAATTCTTTAAACGATTCTGTAGCTTGAGATTCAATTGCCTCTGTTGTTTCTTCCCCATTCTCATCATAGGTAAATTCAGATGTCGACTTGGTAGGTATATGATGGACGTGAGCTGAATGAATAAACATTAAACCATCGAACAAGACCAATTACCTGTATATCCTTCTGGCAAATCAACCTTGGTTCCTTGCAATGCCCTTCCTCGAAACGATGCATGTTTTATCCCTGGATTTAAGACGCTATTTGCAATACAATACTACCATCTTCACCGTCTGTTACTACAAAGTGCTTCGATACATCTGCTTTCCCATTATACGCGATATGACAGGGCAAAATATGCGCCTCGACAACACTTTCAGATCCTTTTAGTACAACATTCATTTAATATTGATTTCGAGAAGTCGGAGACATCCGGAGTGTTTTTCGCGACACGGAATCACATGTGCTGTCAATGAGCAATAACGTCTTGGATATATGAAGAAGCCGTAATAGATTTTCAAAGGAGAGCAGATTATAGAGATAGATGGAAAGATCTAGATCATTTTCTTTCATATACCCTGATTGCTATAGAATCTCCATTTTTAAGAGAATCTCACATAAATTATTAAAACCGAATCCAATAATGATCTCGTTTCTTGATTTCTCGCAAAAGGATCTATGGATTGCAGCGGCCTCGATCGCATTTAACCCGATCTTTTGGAATTTTGTCGCGAGAAAGGGTTTGAATCACGGCAAAATAATATCTAAAATCATAGAGTACAATGACAAGATATTGACCAGGTTGGCTGGGGGAAATCCGGTGAGGGGATGCTATGTGCTTGCTGTAACAATATTCACAATTGGGATTATTCGAGATCGATTGTGCAGATTTAATGCTTGAGGATGGGAAAGTTGAACCTATAGGTACGAAAAGGCATTGCGGAGTCAGCCTACATTGTCTTGCCTCGATACAGCTTTATTCAAAGTCCTGGCAGCATTTCTCTTTGCGAGCGGAAATGTGCTCGTTGTGTCTTCAATGTGGACATTGGGCGTTACGGGAACATACCTTGGTCAGTGCTGCTTCCAGCTGTGGTTTATCGTTAGGCGATTATTTTGGTATTTTGATGGAGAAGCGGGTTACAGGCTTCCCGTTTAACATTACCAATAATCCGATGTATTATGGGAGCTTCATGGCGTTCCTCGGTAGTGCAATTTGGTATGTCATATCTGATTCAACTAGGGCTAATCACCCCAAAGGCTCGCCAAACCTTCTGGAGTTTTTCTTTCACTAGAAGTTCTCATGGGGTATATTGCAGCTTTGAGATATGAAGAGTAGGGAAATTCACATGGAACCTCTGCTAATGCCCCTATAGACCATTCACCGCGGAAATTTATGCCAAGAGGGATCGTAAGCGTGTGGGCAAGACGGAGTAGCTGGTGCAATAAACAATACGAAAATATTATAAAGGATAGATAAAAATATATTACCTTGTAATACAGATATATGCCAAGAATTCCTGAAGGCTATATCACCGGCACGCCACCTTGGTCATTATCTTGAAGAATCAACGCAACCTCCTTCACAGATTAATAGAGCAACCAAGCAAATTGTATGGAGCATCACGGATTTGACAAGATTCACTTACACAACCATTATATCTGTCTAAGAAATAAGTGTCTCGGCATTCCAGATTGAGTTGATGGGTATTTTTCTCTAGTGCGTATTCGTAAAAATGCAACCACACCAACGATCCGATCGTCAAGAAATCACATTCCGTTATATTTCGACTTGACTGATGTTTTTAAATGATTCTTTCAGATACCAAAGTTTGTCTCTAGCTGCAAGTACCATGATCTGTTTCTCGCGGGAGAATTTCTCTAGGACATATTGACGACCCCAAAAGGTCCTTATCCCGTTATTATGTAAGATGAGACTTAGGAAGGTGTCTGCATGCGAGTCTCTCTGCTTTGGCGTATATCGTCCGACCCCCTTTGAGATTAAGAATTTGCCGAGCACGCAATGAACAGCCATGAATGCTGGCATCATGGAATTTTGCTATCGTTATGGGCTGTTCCAATCAGACGAACCAGCTACTCACACATCATAATAATGAATGACCATGAAACTAAGCCCCCCTACGATAAGAGCGCTTTCTATCAACTTGTCGATTCTGCAGATACTTTGCTTTCGTGCGCACGAGACCTCGCCATCTATAGATCAAAGAGACCGTTCTTGACGATTGGTATGTGTCTTTCGCGAAACAATATAGCTGCTCATTACGACTTGAGTAATGAAATTTTTTAAGCTTTTCTTTCAGAGGATATGACATACTCATCCGCTATTTAGAATAAAGAGTTTCCAAATGGATCTCTCTATGATGCCCAGATGAGAAAGTTAGATCGAATAATTGATTCTGCAAGGATCAAAGAAACTGATCATGTCCTTGAAATTTGAACTGGAAGGGGGAGTTTTGCGATTAGAGCAGTCGAAAAATTTGGGTGCCAGGTTATCCCTATAACCCTTTCCTCTGATCAGAATCGAACTACGGAAAAGAGAACCCGTGAGAAAGGATACCAAGATAAAATTGTTGTTTTACTTTGTGACTATCGAAATCATGTACCGGTGAAGCGATATGATAAGATTTGTTCAATTGAGATGGTCGAAAGTGTAAGAAAGGCGTTTCTGCCTACTTATTTCAAAGTTATCGACCAATTGCTTAAAGCTGATGGTGGAATTGCTGTAATTCAAGGGATTACAATGCCGGAAACTCGTTACGAGCAATATTCTAAAGGTGTCGGCCTCATCCGAAAATTCGTAGCTTTGATCACTTTTATCAAAAGCTGATATATCAGATCTTTCCAGGTGGGATTTTGCCGTCAATAACCGCTCTTGCAAAATTCTATCAATCAAGGCTCCAATGGAAACCTCATAATCAACAGGATAGAAAATATCGGCGGTCATTACCAGCGTTCCTAACCGACTGGACCAAATAGACGGTCCAAATAGACGGTCCAAGTAGACGGTCCAAGTAGACAGTCCAAGTAGACGGTCCAAGTAGACGGTCCAAGTAGACCAGACCAGACCGGCAATAATTTTGGTCC
>LXFE01000853.1:0-20082 GCA_001929475.1 Neolecta irregularis DAH-3 | reverse complement strand
ATTAGGTCCTACTTCTTTCTACTAGGTCTAGCATTCTTGGCTTTCCTTTTCTCTTTAAGTCTCTTGTCACGCCGAATAGCAGAGAGATTTTTAAGCTCACTCTTTGCCTTTCCATATAATCCCTTCTCCCTGGCCTCATGCACTCTCTTTTTGCGTGAATGATAATCATCTCGTGCTTTGTCAGGTAGTTTGGGTGCTTGGATTTTGCGATGTTTGAATCTCTTTCCATTTCCAATCGCTGTGTTTTGACTGTTTGATTCTTCGTCTCCAACTCGTGGGACTTTGGTCTTATGAGAAGATCTCCAAGCTTCAAAGCTGGTAATCAGGATACGGCAATTTAAATTAAGAGTTACCGTCCACTTTTATAAGTCGCTGGAATCTTCACTCCACTTTCACCTCTAATCATCTTTGGTGCACCACCTTTAGAACCGTCTTCATCGTTCATTTTGTTGACGAAATTCTTCTTCTTGGGATCCCATCTCTGTCCCTTTATACGCTGAGCAGCTCCGAATTGATCTACTGTCTCATCGTGGACGAGATCCATTGTTGCACCACGAGCAGCCTCTGCAAACGATTTATTTGTACCTTTTGATATTGAATAACCAGACTCTTCGATTGCACTAGTGGGAGCATAGTGCGAGATGAAATTCTCGCTATCGCGGAATGAGATCATCTTTGGCTTTTTGCGTTTCCTAGTTGACATAGATATTGAGAACACACCATCTAGATCGACGTCTTCATCTTCAGATGGTAGTGTTTCGTCTCCAGAGTTTTGTCGTTCATTGTCAATTGTCTTCCGAGCTGCCGGTGTAATCAGATCTCTTCGACGTCTCATCACATCAGCGGCCTCCGTTCGTTTCAGTCCTCGACAGCCAATCTCGAAAACTGTTTCGGAGGGACGAAATCCCGAAACTTTAGCGAGGAGTTTCTCACGCATTTCGTTTGCATCGGAAGATTTACATGCTACAAGTCAGGCAGAGTAGTGAAATGGGATATAATACCCAACAGAGGATTAACTGTATACCACGCTCTCGATTCAACCACTTTTTTCGCTCGCTTGATGCTTTCGGTACTTGCATTTGGCCTCGTCTTCAGATACAAACGTTCGGATTTTCCAACGACTCCTTTCAAACTACTCAACTCGGCATCTTCGCCCATTACCTTGGTAACCCACTCAGAGCATTTCTCCACCTCTTCTCGTGGCATACAGCCTAAAACAACATCCCTGGTGTAATCCACGACATTTTTACCAGTAGATACAATCCCTCTGCCGAGAAAGAGTTGTAGGTCGAGAAGGTATGAAGCGTCCTCCGCACGAACAAAACTATATGCCCAACCTCTTCTCCCAGCTCTAGCTGTACGGCCAACTCTATGGACAAATATCTTAGGTTCCGCAGGGAAATCATAATTTATGACATTGGAAAGGAGGGGAATGTCAATTCCTCGAGCTGCAACATCCGTGACAATCAAAATATTTGAACGACCATTTCGAAATGCCTCAATGTGAGCGCGTCGCGCTACTTGATCGAGTGATCCATAAACCAATGATACTTTATATCCAGCTAGAGTTAAGAACCGAGAAAGATATTCTACATGGTGCTTGGTTGCGCAAAAGAGTATTGTTGAATATTGAGAAGTTGCTTGATATTGGCCTTGTGTGTGTTTCCTTTTTTTCTTCCCATCAGTCATAATATTTTGCTCTTGTTCATTGAGATCTAGAGGTATTTGAATGACCTCTTGTAAGAGATACAGCAATGATCCTTCTTTATCAGCAGACTTGATACTAAAGAATGCACTTTCTAGTTCTGTAGAGATTTTATTGTCGACGTCTAATCGTACGAGTATGGGTTCCTGTAGACCCGCTTTAGCGAACTCGACGAGTGATTTTGGCAGTGTTGCAGAAAACAAAAGAGTTTGCCGTGAGTCTGGGAGTTTATATAGAACTTCGGAAAGCTGGGAAGCAAAACCCATTTCGAAAAGGCTATGTATATTAGCAAGAACTAGATGTTTTGTACCGATCAGCCTCGTCAAAGCATATGTATTCGACTGACCGGAGATCCAAATTCATTTCAACCATCAGATGTAGGAATCGACCAGGAGTCGCAATGATACTAAAACATCAAATGGAAGAATACTAATGCGACTTGCATATCTGGATTATTGACCATCAAGCCAAATTGGTCCTCAAGGCTGTCTCCACCAACGAGTAAAGCAGATTTCAAATCTGTACCTTTGCCCAATTCTCTGACTACTTTAAGACTCTGTATTGCAAGTTCTCGGGACGGTGACATGATTATAGCCCGAGCTCCGACCTGAATTGTCAACTAGTTCACTCTTTGTAGTATTGCCTTTGCAGTATGTGTTTTTAATTTTTCAATCATCGGTATAACAAAAGCAGCAGTTTTACCAGACCCTGTCCTGGCCATACCGACCACATCCCGCCCCTGAAGAAGCAAAGGTATTGTTTTCCGCTGAATCGGCGTTGGAACTTTAAACCCTTTATGTGTGATCGCCTTGAGTAGAGTCTGATTCAGTCCCATAGTCTGAAATGCACCGCCTTTAAATATCTTCTGACCTTTGGTTTTTCGATTTGCGACAAGTCGTTGGTTGGATATAAACTCTTCATCCTCATCGCTGTCTTGTGGAAGCAATTCTCCTGGAGAAATAAATTTTTGTGTGTTTTGCTTTGCAGATGCTGTTAACCACTCTGAAATATCGACTTCATGCTCGCTGTCAGCGGGAGATTCGGCGCGATGGACCATGTCTTGGTTGATAGGATTGGCAGAATAGCTTTTGTGGAGGTCTACTTGAGCGCGAAAAAATTGTTGGCCTCCTAACGACTTGATAAACGACATAAACAGCCAGCAATAGATCAGTTTATGGTCATTTTGTAAACTGGACTGGAGTTTTCAACAAAATAAGATTGACTACCAGGTACCAAAAGTTACTCTGCATTTGTAAACTCGGCTCGATTTGTCTATAGCTATCACTTTCGATCGATATATTTTTACCAAAAGAGAGTAACACACGATCGTGTCAAATACTATACCAACAACACAGCTGAAGTATTGCATTTTCATGGAAATTCACACATAAGCCACTGTCCAAAGGCATATCTTGCTCCCATTCTTCAGAGATGGGAGATAGTTAAAGACGTCATCTACCATGCATACCTGGGCTTTTGATATGCAACTTGAGAGTCTTTCTTTTTCTCCTCCAGCCCGCACTTTTTCAATCCATATGGCAGATATTGACCTTGCAGAAACATTTCGTATGATCGTGTGCGTATCGATTAGCGATATAGATGCTCTTGAACGGCAGGTATATCACTACCTAAACTACAACGAAATCCTAAACTCGTACCACGAGCTCCGAGATGTTACAAGAGGTGTGATTTTTGCATTCTTCTCCAAGGAGGAGCATCAAGAAGCCTGGGAAGCCAAAATCAAAGATCCTCTTTATTCGGTCATCACTTTAACAGACCGTCTTATTCAAAAGGCTCGACTTTTCAATCTGCAGCATCCAGAATTGCACCATCCCTTGGCCATATTATACAATACATGTACCGCGATCCTGGAAAACGTCGGGCTCTTACTAGACATTACACCAGACCTATTTCTACATCGCAGAGAACTTGCAAGTATATATTATCAATGGCACGAGAGCTTTGTGTACAAAGTCCGATCTTCTCCTATCACGAACACGATTGATATCATCGACATTCGTCTCGACGACGAAGAAGAACGGAGTCTCCTTAGTAGGCTACATTCGCTTTCACGCTATTTTTACTAACGCAAGAACAGGCTGCGGTTTACATGAAGAAATAGAAATGTCCAACTGCTCTACTTCTTCTGAACTGCCAGAGGAACAACAAGTAGATCTCTCAGCTGAGATCTACAGCCGGCCACCGGTTGAACAGACCGTTCGCGATGTCATGGGTATAGATACACTCTTAATTCATCATGCCCATAATGTTAGGGAAACCCATTCGTCGAGAAAAAAAGCTTTTTCATAAGTGGAAGAAGTTTCAGCGGTTAGTCAAATATAAAATGAGCAGGTTAATGCTGCCGCTGAAAACGAAATGTCGGCAAAACATCGAGGACTGAAGAATAATTTCAGTCACTGGGTCTATACATAGCTTTTCTTATTTATTCTTCTGGTTCGTTCTCATGTTTTCATCTTGTCTTGTATTTGCCAGAATGATTATGTTGGAATCTCAAGATCAACGCCATATACTATGCCAATCGGACCACGGTTGCCTATACATCTGCAAATCGCCAGAGATGAACTGTCCAAAAGGAAGAGGGATATCGACGGACCAGAAGACAGACCAACTGCTAAAAAGATTGCTCCAAGCAACCAAGACCACGAAACAGATAGTTCTAGCGATGATGACTTTGGACCACAACTACCGAAAGATGGTGAAATACCGGTCTGTGACTAGCCAACCAAAAGAAATTGATTTTGCAGGAGGAAGATGCGCAATCACTAGCCATAAGAGAATTCGAGGAACGTGCTCAGCGTAAAATATCGCCCGAGCCACGGGAAAAAAATGAGACATTACAACGAGAAGAATGGATGATGAAACCACCTAGTCGAGCAGATTGGAGCGGAAAACTGGATCCGTCAATATTAAAAGCACGGTCATTTAATTCCGGAAAGTCTGGAAAATACGCCGTAGCTGGTGACGTTGATCAGTCTTTATGGACACAAACTCCCAAAAATGGTGCTCCAAATGAAAAGCAACAACGTCAGTCGATGGCAAAAACAACACCAAGGGATGTGGAAACTCACAATGCATATCTATTTATCGCTCTAAATGCTAATAGCGAAGTCTACAAACCACCCCAAGTCCCTGGTCGAAATACACCAGTCCTCACAGAAACGCTATAATGATAACCCATCCACACACCCGTTCGACAAAGAAAAAGACTTGTACGGCCGCCATATGACGTCTAAACAAAAAAATGAGTTGGCGATGCGTACAAGGGATCGAGGAAACAACATGTTTTCGGGAGGAGGATATCTCTAGTCGCGTCCCAGCCGCTCTTGAGATTGGTCTTTCAAATGATATGCAGGAAGATAATTTCCATCAATGGTCTGGAGTGAGGGATTCGGTATTGTATTTGTTGTACCGCCCAGGGATGTATATCCTTGGTCGTAGAGCGAACAATACGGGATGTCGAAAAACCTTAGAAACTATGTCTGAATATGACGCTTGTATATGAAAATTTACCTCCCAGATCTCGGCGTACTGCCAATCTATGATTGGGTGAATTCTCACACAAGGCGGCCAGCCATGGTCTGTTGGTTGAATATATTTCAGGTCTTGCGCAAATGGATCGTTACGTCTGGTTCCGACTAGAACTGCTTTGATGATCCGGTGTTCTTTGAGATATTCGGCAAATGCTTGTTTCATTGGAACAGGCTTTCTGGAAAGATGCAAATGGTACTTTGCCGAACATTCGTTTACGAATTTTTCTACTTGAGGAAACGAATGCTGGGGAGTTATAAAAAGGGTCGGAATTGGCTGATCTGTCGGAAAAAGCACATACAGGTATAGAAAAAGAAGAACTTCACAGTCTTTTCCTCCGTTGAATGATAATGCGATTGACTTGGAGCTGTGGTCTTAGAATATTTATTTCCGATAAACTCGCCTGAACCGATCCAATGCCTGCCGTAAAACATCGAGGCTTTCTCTAATTCTCTCTTGAACCTGTTTCAAAAGACCAGATTCTACTTCTTTTTCTAGAAAGGCCTTCAGTCTTTTTATAAATGGGTCGAGATGTTCGTTTACACTCTCGGTCAGAAAATCTGGCATGTGGTGGTTTATCATTATTCTCAATTATCGACACCCGAAATTTTTATTCTTTTACACAATCCCAACTTTATTCCCGAAATAGAAAGGATTTATCTAAATGCCCGGGCGCATCAAGGTTGGAAGATCCAAAGAAGCAAGACAGCAGAAAAGACAAAGCGAGGAATCAGAATTAGTCCGGCTGAAACAGCGGATTGAAGAATTTGCAAGATCTGGTTTAATCAGAATATCAGCTTATTTGAAACAGGATTTGAGCAAAGAGATTACGAAATTCAGCGAGTTGCCTTTATCCAAAGAGACAGCCCAAGGTATTTTCGCTTTGCGGCAGAATATAATTTGACAAATCAGGCCTGAAACAGTCGCATTTTGTTACCCTTGCCGATATCCAGCGAAAAGCTTTACCTCTTGCATTAAAGGGAAAGGATGTGTTGGGGGCAGCTAGAACTGGCAGTGGAAAGACATTGGCCTTTATCATTCCGGTTCTTGAAGGTCTTCTTGTTCGAAAATGGAACCAACACGATGGTCTTGGAGCATTAATTATTTCTCCAACAAGAGAACTTGTTTGTTTGGTTTTGAAATTAGAGAGCTTATATGGTTCAGGCAGTTCAGATATTCCAAGTTCTCCGAAAGGTAGGCCGCGAGCACGACTTTTCAGCAGGATTAGTGATTGGCGGTAAAGATTTACAAACTGAACGAGATCGTTTATCAAAGATGAATATTCTCGTTTGTACACCCGGGAGAATGTTGCAACATATGGACCAGACTGCTGGTTTTGAAGCAAACAACTTGCAAATCCTCGTTCTTGACGAAGCAGACAGAATTCTTGATATGGGATTTCGAAAAACAATTGATGGGATTATCGAGAATCTCCCACCCAATCGACAAACGCTTTTGTTTAGTGCTACTCAAACTAAAAGTGTTGGTGATCTTGCAAGATTGAGTTTGAAAGAACCGGAATATGTTGCTGTTCATGAAGCGTCACAAAGTAGCACGCCTGAAACCTTACAACAGCACTATGTCGTTGTTCCTTTGCCCAATAAATTAGACACTTTATTCGCTTTTCTCAAAACTCATCTCAAGAGCAAGATTCTGGTTTTCTTCTCGTCCTGTAAACAGGCAATTTTCCATTTTGATATCGATTAATTATAAAAGGTTCGCTTTGCATACGAGACATTCAAAAGAATGCATCCCGGGATTCCGCTACTCCATCTTCACGGAAAGCAAAAGCAAACCGCTAGAGCTGAAATTACCGCTCGATTTTCTTCCTCAAAACAGGTTTGTCTATTTTCAACAGACATTGTTGCTCGGGGTCTCGATTTTCCTGCAGTGGATTGGGTTGTTCAGGTAGACGCTCCTGAGGATGCGGATACTTATATTCATCGGGTTGGACGGACTGCAAGATATGAACGAAACGGACGGGCTTTGTTGATGTTGAGTCCGGGCGAAGAATCCAGTTTTGTTGAACGCTTATGCACTAAAAAGGTTCCAATCGAGAAGATTACGATTAAGAGCAGTAAAAGATTGAGTGTGAAGGAACAACTTCAGGCAATGTGTTTCAAGGATCCAGAGATCAAGTATCTCGGACAAAAGGCCTTTGTATCGTATATACGAAGCATTTATTTGAAAAAGGACAGAGAGACCTTTAATATGCAAGATCTTCTTCTCGAAGAGTATGCAGCGAGTTTAGGACTTGCAGGAGCGCCCAAAATTAAATTCGGAAGCGTAAGTTTTATCGCTCTGTCGATGCTCATATTTACAGACTTGTCAAGCCAAAGCGCTCAAAAACAACACTCAGACCAAAAGATTAACAGCCGCGGAAATATCATCTGGTTCAGATGGAGATGATTCATCAACAAATACCCCAGAATTTGAAGCTTCTGCACAGTCTCGCAGAGAACGAAGAACCGATAAAGCTAAAATTCGTACGAAATATGATCGGATGTTTGAAAGGCGCAATCAGGATATTCTGTCTGAGCATTACGGGAAATTAATAAAAGAAAACAAGGATACCATTGACGCAGATGTTGATGACGATTTCATGGCTGTGAAACGGACAGATCATGATCTTGTAGATGAAATTAGAGAACCTTCAGAAGTACAGAAACTTGTTCACGGTATGGAACTAATAAACCAGATGAGAAAGCCGCCCTCAAAACGCAAGGCCCAACAAGCCCTCTCCAAAAAGGCGATTGCAAAAAACGCTCCAAAGGGCACAAGGCTGGTATTTGATGATGAAGGAGAAGCACATCCCATCTACGAACTCCAAGACGAACAATTCTTTTTGAAGGCTGGTCTACCCGAACGTCAGAAATTAGAATATTTGAAAATTCAGTCTGGAGATATGGAAGAGAAGGATTTACTTGATAAACAACATTCAAAAGAAAAACATCGGGAGAAGATTTTACGAAGAAAGGCTCGTGAACGAGAAGAGAGCTCGGATGAAGGTGTTCAACCTGTATCTAATGATGAAGACAAATCACCCCCTGTGCTAGTCGATGAAGAGAAGACCAAAAAACGAAAGGTCAATTGGTTCGATGATCACCATATGCCAAAAAAGAATAAAGCATTTCAAGTTGGTGATTTGAATTCTTTAGAAGATCAAGAGGCCCTGGCAGCTTATTTATTGCGAGGCGAATAAACTTTTGGTTTCATTTGGGGCATATATATATTGCATGCTGTGTATCAGAATTGTGCGGTACTTACAGTTTCATTTGATTAATGTTGGAGCTAGATCTTCGTGTAGCCACATTAATACATAACTTGTGCCAAGCAACTTTGAGCTAGAGTTGCTTGGGCAATCAATCCAATTACGCCAACATGCAGGAAAATAATACAATCGCTATAGAAAGGCGTCTTTACATGAATATTCTTGCTAAGCGATACCATATCCCTGTGGATTGCTGTATGTGTTTAGAATTCGTTAAGCCGGTACTCAGTTTTGGCGCTCCATTTTGAAATTCATATGGCTGCAGAGTAGTTTGTTCCGGTTCTTCGTCACAATGCAAAATACGAGTAAGTTTGACAAAGTCAAGATTAAGTCCAATCTTGATTGTACCCTCCTATAAAGCTTAGAAATGATGAAAATAGGAGTACGTGCAATGCCTCTGACTTCAAACTGAACATTACTCAGCTCTTTTGTTGTAACATTGGCAAACGGCACATCAAGTACACCTTTGAACGACACTTCAGTCCAGTCTCTAATTTCCGATCCATTGATATCACTCAATGATCCTTCCACCTGCGAGGATACAAATTCCTGAGAATCGAGGCATTTGACTCGGAATTTGACTTGTCGAATGCCAACCGATAAGAGATTGGGGCTTTGAGCCATTCCTCGAGGAGAAACTTGAAGACCCCATGTCACTTTGTATTGACCAGGTGGAACTGGAAAGGTTTTCTGCCCGGAAACCCACCAAACAATACGGTTGTCCAGATTCAGAGTTTTTCCAAAAGGGCTCTGTGGAGTATCTGTTACCCTCCAATATCGATTGTCGATCCAAGCGAACTGCCACTCTGCGATAGATGTATACAATGGTTGAACTGACTGGTTCAGCATATGATAGTGATACAAGCAATATACGCAGGCGCTCATACTGAAGAGCCCAATCCTTGGCTGGGGACTCTAGAGACAATTCAGCCGATTCTGAATGTCCAAAATCATGATGTATCTTGAGCAGCCAAGTCGGCGGGCTGTGTACAATTCGGCAGATTGTTTTCGAGGTAAGGGTGAAGTTAATTATATCTGGGAGAACGAGATAAAGAACAATTTCCGCAAGCAACTCGGTCGGTAACGTTTCAATTTTGGAGGGAGGCATAGTGGCAAATTCTAAAACCGGAAAGGTTAATTCGGCTCTCCCTAATCGTTTCGGGAATGATGAATTTGCTGAAATAGCAAGAACTTGAAAGTTTCACAATATTTACAAGTCGCCAAGTATGAGGTTTATCATCCATTTCGATATGGTTGTGTGGCAGAAATATTACGTCGTATTCTTACATCGACTGTGGTTGAAAACCATTCGCGAGACACAAATGGTACTTGTCAGCACTCGAGCTCTATTTTGATGCTAGGCGGGACTTTAGTTGGGTATTCCGATGTAGGTACTTGGAGTTAAAGTACCTATGCTGAATATCAGATATCGTCTAATCTGCTAATCAGGCTCGGCGCTACTTATATACAAAATCAGGCCATCTGCACACTGCCGTCGTTGCCTATTCGCCTCCCTATTCCGTACTAGGTGGCGGGCGATTCCTGTGATAGCCCCGAATAAACCAGGTCATGAAGCTTCGGCTTCCCATGACAGTTCCTTCAGCTACCTCCAACGGTGAGGTGGATCTTATTACAGTGGGATGACTTCGAATCCCCATAGTACTGACCTTTCAGTTGTGAGATCTTGGAAAAGATACAACGTAGTGTCAATATTATTATTCGAACCGAATCTATCCGGTTGTTCTAAGTGCACCTCATACTTTAGTAACTAGTTATCAAGGTTGTGGTTTTTATCAAGTTGTGAAGGTACTTGAACAATGCATTATTGCCTTGTCAATAATTATCTAGGCTAAGGTGCTAATCCTGTTACAAAATCATGCTATGTTAATGACTGAAACATAGTAGTGTCACAGCTCATCGTTTCGTTCAATACTCTAACATGGCAATTCATTCTAATGATCTATCATCCACCTGCGTGATTCTTAAACATGCCTCGTCACTCCAAACATAACTCCTTTGCAATGATAAACCTTAAATACCTTAATACATCCATGAAGGTCCCCCGGCGGAATAGTTAGATCCATCTATAGATATTTAGAACCCACTATAGCATTATCATCATAAATGTGGCGCGAAGTGAAAAATCATGTACAAGGAACCGAAGTTTGAGGAATGACTGCCTGCAGCTCCGCCTTCATGGTAAGACTTCTGGCGAGCTCTGATGTAGATGTAGTAGACTCGTTTGTCGAATAAGGGATGATGTTGAGAATGTTGGAAGAAGAATTTATGGAATCAATGGGCGTGAGCTTAACATAGTCGAGATTAATGCCGCTCTTGGGTCGTTGACTCTAAGATTGTTATAATTTTCATTGAAAATCAGAGTATACTTCAGTATCTCGAATCTCAAACTTGACTCGACACCAATCCTTTCTATCCGGAGAATCGGCGAAAGGAATGTGAATATATCCTGGCATTTCAAATTCATGGAATGTATCAGGAAGATCGAGAGGAATTTGACTTCGAATGCTACCAAACAGTATCCTGTAGGCAGCATCAATCTGGCCGCTGGGAGCATTCTGTGAGACAACGTTCAAACTAACGGCATCAAGAATGGATCGCGAAACCGCACCTATCTGAAGTTGTAATGCCCAAGTGATCTTGTATATGCCAGGCTGCACAAGAAGAGTCTTGTGGCCATGAAGCCACCAGACAAATGTTTTACTGAGATCTGCTGTCTTTTGAAATTTTGAGTTTTCGTTGGCGTTGATTTCCCAATAACCAGATTGTAGCCAGGCATATTCCCAGTCGGCACAAGATGTAACAAAGGGTTGGGCTGTCATGTCAATATCGTCAGAACCAGTGTCTTTTACACAGCTTCCGGTAAGCCGAGACGTACTGAGTAGCGGTCGCATCTGGCTCGAGTAATTCGTGGCTTTTTGGGCCAAATTCCCTCTCGATACGTGCCTTCCACAGCGCGGGTCTATGAATTATTCGATACATCCTTTTGTTCATCCAAGACAATCTGATGATGTCGGCAGGACTAAGCCGATTGGCGATATTCAAGAGCAATTCTCGAGGAAGCCAAAAGATGTTATGTTTAGGAGGTTCGTGGGGCGGTGGGGTTTGCGTCGAAGAGTCGACGGTCGTTATGGCAATGGTTTCGCAGCAAGGATCTTTGGTCTTTCTGCGCCGAAGACATATGAATCTTTTGGTGAGAGTTTTGAATATGGTGCCGCAGGACATTGGAAGAGAACAGGGGAGAAAGGAAGATGGGAGACGGGTTTATATAAAGAAGAGTCGTACACTTGTAACATGCTGTTCCATGACACGTTTATGGTATAGTGTACATGCGGCTAGTAATATGAGCCGGAATTAGCCAGCTGGCAACTTACGATGCCGAATATCTCCCATTGCTAGTCATGTGCACCCCGAAATATTTCTAAGAGGAGTGGTCGTAGAACGACCACCTGAGTCTTCAAGTCTTTGATATTGGTCGACCTAATCAATTTAGAGCGATGCGTGGATATGGATGGACGCTACCAATCACACTCCAACAGCACAGTTTCACATTCTTCTACTAGATGCTGACTGATCACATTTTGAGAACTTGTATACACAAAAAGATTATCTGCAGCCAAGCTTCGAATCTAAGATAGTTAGAGTCTGGATATTTGTCCCGTTATACCCTCGGAAACGGATGTAGTAGTAAATTAGTTAGTTTCAAAATGGCGTTATAGCCTGCTTTGTCTTTGTGAAGTGTCGCGAGGCCAGAATATCTACCCGATGATCAGCTTGGTGTGCACAATTTCAAAGGAATTTACACGCGAATTGAGGCTGCAAGTTTAGACACATTTCGACTCTTCAAAGTTGCTTGATGGATGAGATCAAACAAGTGGCCAAAACTGATATTTGTAAAACCGGAATTAAAACAGGACTAGGTACTTGTAGTGTCCGTCAACCTTCTGCAAAATCTGTAATTCGAATAAATTTCCGATTACCACGAGTGCAGGAATCATGATTCGGTCAGTCTCAAAGTTTTCCGTAATCATTTGAATTAATGATTCAAGAAATTCCAAGAGTGTAAGTATATGACAATTGGAAGTCAGAGAAAGTTGACTGGTAAAGCTGATTAAAGCGGTGCTTGTCACACGTAACTAAAGAGAGTTAACAATGAGATTCTTGTTAGAGCATTTGTTCGTACAAGAGATTCGCTGCCTGCGCCTGCGCTGGTCACAAACCCCGAGAGTATCGAGATACGATAATTCGGGACTTGAAGGGATTTGAGCATAGCCAGAAAGAATTCGCTAGATGACCAAAAGTCTTGAGGAAAGCCCACAGAATTGCTATGATGAGGTCAATAAAGGGAGTGAGAGAGCACGCACTCGATTTGCAAGAGTTGGCCGAAAAGCTCCCGATCTCGTGGTTTAAATACGAGTTCATCCATTTTCAAAATCTCTATGAACTTCTCGCTAGCAAGTTGTCTTACTCGATCAATTTTCTCGACACTCTGCTTGAGAATCCCAGAGTAGATGGATTGAGCCAAGTCGTCTGATAACCATGATGTTCCCATAGATAGTCTGAGACAAGTAGTGAGAGTACAAATTGATGCCTGCCGGACAATCGAACCAATATCACCACGAGAATCTGTCGTATAGTCTTCAAGGCCTCTTAATACTGATCTTAATATGGACTGGAATGATGAAGCGGCTAGAGCTAGGCTTTAGAAAATGACTACTTGAATGAACTCTACCATTCTTTAGAAAGACAAAGGAATTATGAAAGATGGAGTCAATTGCAGAAATTGCGTTCGCTCGAGTATCGGTGTCGTACGTAACCTTCATGAGAAGAAATCCCTAGATCACCAGGCGCATACCAATTCATCAATACTGCGTTGTAACGCGAACAAAACGCCTTCAAGCTTCGCCTCGTAATTTAGAAAGCAAATCGCGCCGAGAGCCTTGGTGAAACCTCTCCTCGATGTTATGGATGCCTTTGAATCAATCCGCTTGACAAAATCGTCGATAGCGTCTGGAATCTGAAACGTAGTGAATACTGTCATTGTAGCTTGACATGCTTTTTTGTGGACCGAAATACTTGAACTTATAAAAGCTGCCTTGATTCTGTTGAGAAGCGGTTCACATACCAGCTTGAGAGGTTTTGAGCACAATGATACGATCAATTGACAAGTTGCTTCATTTAAAATATCTGCATCGCTTGATCTCCATATACGCTCAGGTAGACGGCCTATAATACCGGGCAGATATAACTGTAGCGATTCTTCCATTTTGGTTTCTGGAAAGTGATCGATTATGTGTGAGATTGATAGAATGACTCCATGAAGTCGAGTTGAATCCATAACCTCAGTATTTGAAATCTACAGGTGAGTAGAGTATCAAACCATAGCAATAAACCATTTCTAGCAATATCTTCTTCGCAGATTGAACATCGAAGATTGACAGTTTTCCAAAACATTCTGCCCCTAATTCTCTCATATCTCGGTCCCAATGTCGGATTACTCTCTCTTGAAGGTGTTTTATAATGTCCTTTTTATACTCCTCTCTCGTGGCGATTTCCATACCGACTGAAAATGCACTTTTCCTGGTGCCCACTGCAAAGTAGTCCATAATGCCGATAATTGCGATTCCCTCGGGAAAATTGCCTTGGCGACCAGTCCCTTCTTGATAAGCAGCACTAGCCGCCCTTCGAACATTGATTTCACGGTCAAAGCAGGATACGATGATAAGATTGGATGTAAGAAAATGGGTAAAAGGCGAAAGAATTTCAACTGGATATGTCCGGACGAGAGACCAGATAACGTAGCAAGCAGCATCGCGAACGTGAGAACCAATTGAATGCGCACCGCGACGAATATCGAAGAGCAGTGCCTATTTAATAAGTAAAGTATATGAAGTACATGTGATTTTACCACTTGAAGATATGGCAGAAAATCTGGAATACGCGGGGGCAAGATGAGGCCATTTCGACAGAGCTCAGCTACAGCTAGACATGATCCATGCCATGTTGCATCTGATGTCGAAGCTATACTTTGCTTCCCGTTGTTTTCGGCAAATAGGTCCAGTAAAGCCGATACAACCTGATCAGCAAAGTCCTTTGGAAGACGTGTTGTGATTCGAGCAATTCCTTTGGCAGCAGACCATCGAACAATTGTGTCCTGTATTTCAACAAAGATAAGTGGAGGCGGATTACCTTATCTTTTAATGCATCCAGTAAATATCCCACAATCTCTTCAATCTTGCCATCAATCTCAAAATATTCTTCATCAAGTTGTTCTTCATCTGTTACAGCTTGCCCCAGGTTCTTCAACAATGATCGATTTTTCTGAGTATATCTCCACCTAGCAGTTCGTGGTTTCAGTATAGACAGTCCAATCCTGCAAACGAGCTTTACTCGAAGCTTACGAACAAGGATATTGTTCTTGACAAGGTCATCAGAATCAACCCGTGCCATGATTTCACGCATTTGCGGTTGGATATTTTGAACATATTTCCGATCGCCCTTTTCGTGGATTTCGCAAAGACTGTTGAGAATACCTGTTTTCTCTCAATCAGTTCAGCTTTTCAGGACTCATGCTACCAGAAATACGTCAGAATTATCTGCATTCCATGTTTCATAACACCATTCAATATATCCTCCGAGTTCACCGCATGTATCTTTTCGACCAAGCAATCTCGCGATTAGTACTGCAGCACCTTCTCTTTCTTTCCCGCTAGACTGCAGATACGGCTTTCCGATATTTAGTATCTGATCCACGAGCTTCTTTTCAGTGCTTTCAATGAGTTGTAGGTCAAATGGCGTCATAATGATAAGCGATAGCCATAGCAGCATTATGTAACGAGTCATCCACAGCTCAAAGTCAAGTACATCTTGGGCGAGTAGGCAATCAAGAAAGGGTTCTAAAAGGTGTACATCGTGTGGCAAAAACCTGACTTCTAGTCAGAAAATTGACATATCTCCTGATATTTACTTATGGTCTTGTAACCACGAACTTTGGTAAATGTGTATAGTAATGAAAACAGTTGGTGGTCGCGATTATTCAATGTTCGTCGACAGATTGCCTCAACAAGTGGTGATGATAATGGATTTAAAAGCTCCTCGAGATATGGATCAAGGAGTTGCGGCTGTTCCTGAAACAATGACACCTACTATTTAGCTCATGTCGGATTCAGGCTACCAACGCACTTTCTGGTTGATAATTCCAATTTCTTCAGTTGAGATATCGTTTTTCAATAGAACCGAAAACTGGTATCTCTTTAGCGATTCAATTGCCTCTTGTGCGCTGCTGAATCCGAGATCCATAGATCGCCAATTGAATATTGGAGGTTGGGATTTTCGTCATCGATCTTTAAATTCAACAATCTATACACCGATATATTGCTATGTCGAGCCAATTTTCGTCTGCTCCAGATCCTGAAAAACCTTTGAGCGGATGGTCAAAAATAGTTTACGAGAGCAAGCGCCAGCCATTAGTCCCACTCGGATGTTTAATAACTTGCGGTGCTTTAATCGGAGCTGCGATCGCAGGAAGAAAAGGAAACAAATTGATGATGAACTATATGTTTAGACTACGAGTAGCTGCTCAGGGAGCAACCGTGGTTGCACTTATTGGTGGAAGTCTTTACTACAGCAAGAAAGGAAGCAGTTCCCAACGACAGGATGATGACAGTGATCAAAGGCGTGTTCGGCAGGTGGGATCATGTCTCTTGATATATTGATTGGTTTCAGCAAGAATGGCTCAAAAAATTGGATGAAATGGACCAAAAGGAAAAGAGGAGAGAAGCAGCTTTGGAGAAACTTGAAACTGCATAGTAGGAATTATTCAGATAACTTGGATTAGGAACGAGACAATGAGCAGGACATAGAAGAACAGGACTCGAAGAATTCGACTTAGAACGAGACTTTATCAATGATGGAACTAAGCATAGTACTGATATTGTCACCCATGACTTTCTCAACGCTTTCTTCGAGATGTCTTTTGTGATTCTGCTTTCCCACATGCTGAGTTTTGAGTTGTTCGGGCGTCAAATCAGATTCTTCCTTGACTTGTTTAGTGTACCCTTCGGCCAACTTAGCCATTTGTTCCATAGATTTCTGATTCTCTTTATTATGAAGATCAAAGTCTCCGAGTGTTAGACCATGTGTCCAGGTGTTTTTGTGGAGATTCAACAACATATTCTCTTCAAGCTCGCTCTTGCGATAATCAATGCGGATAGAGTAGTATTGACGATTCAGACCATGGATGAGAGCCTGGATAGACGGTTTATTGAGATGTCCAATATTTGACGTCGTTTGCCGAGGTTCCTGGCCCATCATAGCTGTAGAAGGATTGATCAGACGGAATGCATCAATGACAACCTAAAGTCAAAACGCATACCAGAAGGAGGTGAAAACCTTCCCCTTGACGGACTGAATAGGATCAATAACAACAGCAACAGCACGCGGATTTAATTGTTCGAATGACTGTTGCGTATTCGTATCGACACTGCTCAACCAACAGCCGAATCCTGGATGCGAATGATACCACCCGACTACCATTTCAGGTCTGATAAAAATCAACCGATAATACGTGAGGAAATTAATACCTCCCTGTCTGTTTCAACATCTCCATCATTTTCTGCTGGAATACAGGATCTACAGCTTCCACCGATACCCCAGTTCCAGACTGCGGCATTGCAAACACATCGACTACACTTGAATGCATTAGCTGCAGAAAACAAAGAATGGGATATACCGCACTGTATATTCATCGATAAACTCGCCCAACATCAGTCCCATAACTTCCATTGGCACACCCTGGTCGATCAATTCATGTTACAGCAACAAAACTACTGCTCGGCCATGTTTCAGCATTTTCAATAATGCCAATGACGATATGTATACACATTCAGAGTTATCGACTATTGGTTGATCCTGGATTCGTCATCATTGATAATTCAACCCGATTATACAATTCCGGCCACCTGCGAAGTCTGGCCTAATCCCATACTCCCAACACCGGAACCAAACAGTCTTTGTAACCTTTCCATTATTGCAAAAGGTGGTTATGTATTATCTTGACTAGATTGAGATTTGCCAGTAGGTTGGAAGAAGATCAGCGGCGAATCACGGGATATTTGCGGCAAATTGCGATAACCATTAAATCCAACATCAGATCAGATCATTGCAATAGACAAAAATGTCATTAAATGAAAACTCAGATTGCACAGAGGAAAACCAACAATTGAATTCTCGAAGATCATCAACAGATCCGGATTCAAATTTATACCCTGATATAGCTTCGTCTTTTCTTCTTTCAGATGGAACACCCGATTATATTCGTTTAATACTCACTTCAAAAGTTTACGATATAATTGAAGAGACGCCTTTAACACCTGCTACAAACCTCTCATCAAGACTTGGTGCACAAGTGTTGTTAAAAAGAGAAGATCTTCAACCAGTCTTTAGTTTTAAGATCCGGGGAGCGTATAACAAAATTGCACATTTACCCAAAGAAGACTGCTGGAAGGGAATTATCGCATGTTCTGCCGGTATTCAGTATAGTTGTATTCAAGCCTGACATTCTGAGGGAACCATGCTCAAGGAGTTGCTTATTCTGCTCAACGTTTGAAAATTCCTTCTACAATCGTAATGCCAGTCGTCACGCCGAGCATCAAACACTTGAATGTAACGCGAATGGGAAGTAAAGTCGTTCTTTACGGCGATGATTTCGATCAGGCGAAAGAAGAATGTCTTCGATTATCACTAAAACATGGATTAACAGATATACCTCCTTACGACGATCCATACGTTATAGCCGGTCAAGGAACGATTGCCATGGAAATCCTTCGACAATGTAACCTTGACAAACTTGAAATCGTCTTTTGTTGCGTTGGTGGTGGTGGTTTAATCGCTGGCGTTGCAACTTATCTCAAGAGAATTGCTCCACATATCAAGATAATTGGCGTCGAAACTTTTGATGCAGATGCGATGACAAGATCATTAGAAGAGAGAGAGATTACAAGATTAAACGAAGTGGGATTGTTTGCTGATGGCGCTGCTGTTCGTGTTGTTGGCACCGAGACTTTTAGATTATGTTCAAAATATGTCGATGAGATGGTTCTTGTTTCCACAGATGAGATTTGCGCTGCTATCAAGGATGTTTTTGAAGGTATTTCCAGCTGTTATATAGATAATAATTACGGAACAGATACGAGAAGTATTGTTGAGCCTGCGGGCGCTTTATCAGTGGCTGGACTTAAGAAATATCTGACATTGAATCCCCCAACTTCTCAAACTTCTTATTGTGCAATCCTTTCAGGCGCAAACATGAACTTTGATCGCTTACGGTTTGTTGCAGAACGAGCAGAGATTGGTGAACAACGCGAGGTATTGATGAGCGTTGTCATTCCAGAAACTCCAGGGACGTTTGTGCGATTGACCAGTGTGATTTATCCACGGGCTGTTACCGAATTTTCTTATCGATATTCTGACAAGGCGAGAGCTGTGGTTTTGATTGGGTTCCAGATCACAAATTGGGAGGACATTGAGAAGGTTCGCAGGGAGTTTGGCAAAGAAGGTTTTGTTGCAACTGATATCAGTGGTGACGAGATGGTAAAAGATCATATACGATACCTGTCTGGCGGTAAAGCACAAGTCGATAATGAAAGACTATTCAGATTCGGTATTATCGTTGTTTTGTAAAATTACTGATATATTTAGAATTTCCAGAAAGACCCGGTGCTTTGTCTAAGTTTTTAGCAGGCTTGAAAACTGACTGGAATATCTCTCTTTTTCATTATAGAAATCATGGATCTGGTAAGTTGCTGTACAGGGATATACTAACTCATTAGATGTTGGAAAAGTCCTTGTAGCTATTCAGGTTCCAGCTGTTGATAACACAACCTTTGACGACTTTCTCCGGAAGCTTGGCTTTCCACACATTGAAGAAACATCGAATAAAGTCTATAGTCTTTTCCTCAAATCTGGCCGTTGAATCATTTTGTACTGTGTAACCCCCATATTTTGCCCCTCTGGGCTCTAAATGTAGATCTCTTGACACTGAAGAAACATATTTCTATTCAATACTGTAAACCCTCAAGCTGCAAGATAGCTGTCGACAGCGATATCAGTCTTCATATGATCAAATGACTTTCTTTTTCGATCTTGTCGGGCTATGTAAGATAATTTAGTGAGATACATTATTGATTCCATTTTGAGATCTTCAGGTCGAGCTAAATATTATAGCTTTGACCAGCAATGACTAATTCTCTCGTCATGACTCTGATTATCACGGTTAAGAAGATCATTACAACAATAATAATTATATCTTGGTGTAATTTTTCTGGATGAATACTTGGAAATGGTGTAAATCATGTCGTCATCAATTCCGAATATGGTTTTCGGACTTCCGGACTTATATTTTGTTTGATTTCCTAGAGAAACAAAACAGAGACGTCTACAAGAATAATACTCACACAATTATCTTGACATGTGAATGTGAATGTGAATGAGGATGATAATGTTAGATGACCTACTGCGATATTGTGCGGTGGAACACATT
>LXFE01000851.1:0-20335 GCA_001929475.1 Neolecta irregularis DAH-3 | reverse complement strand
TGATCCTATTCATAGCACTCATTCTTGATTCATACTGTCACTGAAATTGGATTGCTTATTTTTGGTATTATCATGAGGCGTATGTTTCAGAAAATGTAACAAGTGTGTACATTTATGTCTTGCAAAATCGCGCGGCACATATAACAAGGGAGGATTTCCTTTAAATCTTTCTTCCTTTTCTTCTTCCTTAATCAACATGCTTGCCAAGACTCTCATCTCTCTCCTCGTCGCATCGACTCTGGCTCTACAGATCGTTCCTTGTATATTCACCTCGCTTCGCTACTAACTTGAAGTGAACGATTTCATGCAGCACGCTTGTGAATCCTGCGAAAAGGAAGCCTCGACAAAGAAAGTCGAAATCGGTACTGGCGATCATGCTCACGCTGCTGCGGTTACCAGTGATGACGCAAAAATACCACATGTTGGCTCTGATGATCATGATCACATAGTGCATCTCGTTAAGCCCGATTCGAAAGTAAGCACAAATGCTACCGCAACGGCCACCAAAACTGGCTCTTCTGCTACCGCTACCGCTTCAGGTGCTGCTGGAAAATCTGCTGTATATGGTGGGGTTGCGTTGGCCGCTGCACTTGGAGCATTTGTAATGTAAATTCACCTGATGTACAAGATAGAGCACATTACAGAGAAATATACTTTTAATATCCTTATCTGAGCACTATTAAGATGCCCATGAATAAGAGAACATTCATCCTTGACCTTAATGAGAGGCAGGTCTACCATGCCAAATATCACGCACGACCTGTTTATTATATTGATCAATTTCAACATTTCGAATACAAAAGTACAATGTCCCACTAATGGTCTAAGCTTCCTACAAAGACATCCAAGCAGATCTGCCAAGAACCTTGGAAGTGAGTTCTCGGATAACCGAGCATCCCGAAATCTTTAGTCTTCGTCTTTGACAAATGTTGCGAGTCGTTCAAAGATTGCTTGCCCGAGCTTGTTTACGATGTGAATCTTTCAAACTTTGCTCCGACTGAAAAAGCCTTGTGACTGAATGTAGGCAAGATAGCCGTCAAGTACAGATTCAAAAACAGTCTGATCCGAAGTATGGAATAACGCCAGTGAGTCCGGAATTATCGTGATAAAAGTTCACATGGAAAGGCAGCATAAATAGGAATAAAGCGCTCGAAATGACAGTAATTCTCAGTTGCATATCGCTTCCATGAAACAATTTGAACGAACCAAAAGGTAAATGTCTAATTTTACTAAAGGTCCATCTGACCCGTCGAGAGATACTTAGCAGCTCCAAAAGCCATCTATGGAGTCAACCTTTGCACTATGAATCATTCCATACAACTCATCCTTGGAAGTCTCTTGTCTTTTCAACGTATTTTGATCAAGAACAGGCTCAGGCCGCGCATAGACAGTTTCAAAAAATAATGAAGAATTGCCGCTTGATATGAGATTCTGGGAAATGTCATGAACACAGCCACTGAGAAACGTAATAATATCGTTGTCACTGAGTTGAAGGTTATAACAATGGGTTTTACATTCGAATAAACTCGGGCGAATAGTTTCTTTTCATCTTGAAGAATATAGAGCACAAGGTGGATGTCGAGCTTTGTGGAAAGCGGGAGCGCATTGAGTATGTAGTATCCTCTCCTATCGTTGAATGGGGACACATGAAACTGCCAAGAGATTATGTGACAGTATGCATATCTACATCTCAGACATGTCCATATCGACCCAAACCCATCTTGAGGTTCTAGACCTTGCACAGTCTCGAAAATATAGATATACTTCTCACCAAACGTATTATTTACTTCCGAGCAAATGTACCGAAGCTTTCTGACAGCATAAAGGTAGTAAAACGACACCGGGTTAAACCCGTATCCAAAAACTCGGGAAGCTCTATTTTGTCGACTCCTTTGTATTGACTTACTCTGGGGTTAATATCGTTCAGCTAATCATCCATACACGATCCTTTAGGCATTTATGCAATTTTTCCCTCAAGTTTCCAGTGTACTTGTTCAAGTAATCCGAACTCCACAGCGAAAGTATTCCCTAAGCATCCAGACCAAAAAGAAGCGACTTTGGAGAAGTCTCGATGTCATATAAAACAATGTAGAGAACTGGATAAACAAAGGCATTCTTCACCGGAAAGAATCGGGCATGATATGTTCTCGCAAGTAAAAGAGCAGGGAGACCCGGCATGGACCTGTATCTCGACCAACATTGGCAATTATCAGAAACGCTAGACCAGCGTAAAGGATCAGCAATAGCATCTGCCAAAATTCTTTCCAAGGATATATGCGTTATACACAGGTAGTAGATCGAAGTTTGGAAATTAATATGTAACTCGTATTACATGAATGATAGCTTGAACCGACCCGAGAAAACCAGGAATCTAGGGGGCGTAGATCATAATAATTCTCATCACGTGTATAAAGTAGCGAATTTTATGTTTGGCAGACTAGAGTCTAGAATCAACAAGATGCTTTGTCTACTGGAGTCACATTAGAGGAAGAAGTATTGTTCCTTATCCTATTGGAAATCTCAATTATAGATATGAATTATCAAACTGAGTTGAAGAAAACATGACCACGCAATCGCACCTAAAAATGGTGCTATTTGCCTCTTCGATACCACTAGAAAGTTGATATCAACAATCGTATCATATTTAAAAGCCTATCAGCGGCAAAAGGAGCTCATATGTCTTTAGATTTGCTTTCAGCCAGTAATCATCATCCTTGAATCTGACTGACAACATAATAGATATCAAGAAGCCTTCCTTATTGCATAAAATCCGGCATTCAGGAAGTGTTTTGTGCTTGGCTGTGAGTCAATACTATATCTTTGCAGGAACAGAGGATGAGATGATCTCAGTATAATCCTCATCCGGGGTATCAGTTAATAGAAGGTATGGGATGTGGATAACTTCGACCAAAAGCCTACCCTTACTGGTCACGATGGAAGTATTATGTGCCTATCTATATGCGAAGAAGAAAATCTCCTTTTTTCGAGTGCAGCGGATGCAACTGTCCGGGTATCCTCTCTTTAGGCCAATTCAGTTTGACCAAGCAGGTTTGGGACTCAAGGAAGCTCGAACAGCTTTATGTTTTGTATTCGACGTACGACGTTGGTGATATTTTCAGTGTTGTTTATTCTCCGGGTCTTCGGACAATTTACATGGGAGCCCAAAATACGTCTATCCAGGTATTTCATCTTCCCTCTACTTTATATTGATTTTTAGTGGTACAATCTCCATTCCGCCAAGCCACGTCGGTTTTCGCAAGCAGAACACTTTCCAACGACTCGATATGACAAATTTTGTCAAGTATCACAAACAAAAGTTTCAGTTGCTCCTGAATACGCCAGAGTGAAAGATAAGTCTGAATACCTAAACGACAAGTTCCTCGAAATTCCCCCAGCAAATAGTATACAGTATGCACACTATGGATATGTGTATACTCTTCTCTTGGCCCACGTCCTTGGAGAACAGAGATTGCTTTCTGGTGGCGGGGACGGTCAAATTCGAATATGGACCATTAATCGTTCAGGTATGAAGAATTTGAAAACGCTCCATACTGGTGATTTCGGAATCGTCAGCTTGATCGTTTTGGGTGCCTTTTTGTACTCTGGATTGTTGGGAGGCCAGATATTGATTTGGGATTTGGAGACTTTTCAACTCGTTAGACAGGTCAGAGCTTATGATGGTTATGACGTTTTAAGTTTGAGTAATTGGAATGAATGCATATTCAGCGCCGCTGCCAATGGAGTTATCAAGGTATGAATTACTAATTTTGTAAAAATATCGTAATGTGGCTAGCAATGGGATAATAGCTTTCGTAATGTTCATTCCTGGAAAGCACACGATGGACTTGTGCTCTCGTCACAGATCATCGTGCGACAAACAAAGCAAATAATGGTTACCGGTGGAAACGATCATATGGTTAGTATCTGGAATATGTCCTGCATCGCAGATGGCTCGTTTCGAGATAGAGAACCTTATTCAAACGGTAATCTATTGCTCCCCTTGTAGTGTTAATTGATAATAGATCTTTTAATCTCCACACTGTCGCGATTTGTTTCGTTCAAGACTGTCTCGGGATGTTCAGCAAATCTGGAAGAATGTCGTCGAGGTTCCACATTTCTCAAACATCTGCTCAAAGATCTCGGCGCTACAAACGCGACTTTCCTACTAACAGACAATTCAAACCCAGTAGTGCTCGGTCAGTTTAAAACAATCCATGGTCCTAAACGAAAACATATATTGTTCTACGGACACTATGATGTTATCAGTGCAGAGGAAAGTTGGTCTCCTTGGGAGGTCAGTGGGCAGGATGGATATCTCTATGGCCGGGGTACATTTGAATCCAATGAAAGAGAATGAAAATTTGATAATCAAGGTGTTAGTGATAACAAAGGACCTTGCCTTGCGGCCATCTATGCAGTTGCGGAGCTCGTTCAACACGGGAAATTGAATGTTGATGTTTCTTTTTTGATCGAAGGGGAAGAAGAGAAGGGATCTACTGGGTTTTTCGATACAGTCTCTGCGAACAAAGTATTATGCTCTGTGCGTGCTAACTGGCTTATATGTGCAAGGATTTGATTGGGGAAGTTGATTGGATATTTTTGAGCAATTCCTATTGGTTTGATGACTCTACGCCATGTTTAACTTATGGACTGCGAGGCGTTATCCATGCTACTGTCAAGGTTTGACGAGATTAATGCTATCGTATTGACTATTCAGGTCTATAATAATCTTGCGGATGCACATTCAGGTATGGAAGGGGGCGCTTATAGGGAACCTATGATTGATCTAATTCATTTAATGTCATCGCTTACCAACGAATATGGTGGAATTAAACTACCGGGTTTGACATGAAACCCCAAAACCTATTTAATTTGATCAGGTTTTTACGGCCCCGTAAGGAAAGTCACAGCAGAAGAAAAGGAGTTGTATGCTGCTATCACATCAAACCTGTAATTCATTTTCTTCTGCCTTCTACTGACTGATAGCTCTTGCTCTGCTAGAGCTAATGATATTAAAACACTTATGGCGCGATGGCGTCATCCATCTCTTACAATACACAGGATGAAAGTTAGCGGTTCTGGCAACCGAACCATAATTCCTCATGAATGCGAGGCTGCAATCAGCATTCGAATCGTCCCCAACCAGGTCCTCGAAGAAATAATCGCAACCTTGGAATCTTATCTTCATTCCGAATTCCTAAAACTTAAAAGTGATAATACGATGGAAATTAATGTCAATCATAAAGCCGATTGGTGGCTCGGAGATCCAACGAATCACGCATTTAAACTTTTTGAGTCTGCCATTTGCGAGGAATGGGAGATTGATAAACCGCTTTACATCCGAGAAGGTGGTAGCATTCCTGTTGTTAGATGGCTTGAAAAAGAATTCAATGCTGCGGCTGTACAATTTCCTATGGGTCAGTCGAGTGATCAAGCTCATTTGAGGAATGAGAGGCTCCGGATAGTTAATCTGCAGAAAGGGAAGGAAATTTTGAAGAAGGTATTTGAAAGATTTGGCACCGAGCTGTTTTAGATATCGGTTTATCTATACTAAATACCCTATTAGCTAGTGAGCGCGCTTTTGTCTTATAAATGGTGTTCATGGTGTACTAGGTTCTATCACAAAGACTTAAATGTTTACTACAACTGTTTCACTGGAGGTATGAGGGGGGAATCCTGCGGAGTAGTAGTATGTGATTGTTTTCAAGTTCAATAGCTCCATAGAGAGATAGGCCGATTACATATTGTCATCCTCAGCTTTGCCTTTATAAGTAAAGTTTAGGGTCACGGACTATATCTCATACAATTACAAACGAAACGAAATGAAATACTACTAAACAATGAGGAGGGATTATACAAGGGTATATTGGTAAGGAAGGGTAAAGTTTGGAGAAGTGGGTCAACTTTGGAATCTCGTAATAATTGTAGGAGTAGGCCTCCTGACAAGCGATCCGACTTATTCGTAAGTACTATGTAGAAACAAGAAAATAGAAGGGTCAAGGTGAGTCTCAATATGTGATTTATCGGAATAATATTTCTTGTTTGTGGTGCTTCTTAGATGTTGAGGCCTTGTCATAACAACAGCTGTCTCCGTGTCGCCCAACATTTCCGAAACAGATTTATACGGCTAATTGAACTGTCTCGGAGCCTCGAAAAATGGACAGATACCAGAAGATTGAAAAGATTGGAGAAGGTATGTCTCTTCGATTTAATCCACAAAACAATCGAAACCTGTTTTCCAGCCAATTTGAAAAACTGTACTAACTCCCAGGAACCTATGGAGTCGTCTACAAAGCAAAGGATCTCAAAAACAACAATAAGATTGTCGCATTGAAGAAAATTAGATTGGAAGCGGAGGATGAAGGCGTCCCGTCAACAGCTATTCGAGAAATATCCCTCTTGAAAGAAATGCGAGACAATAACATTGTTCAGTATACTATTCTACTTGTCTTAAACCTAAATTTGTCTAGGTTGCTAGATATCGTCCATCAAGACACTCGTCTCTACCTTGTTTTTGAATTCCTCGACCTTGATTTGAAGAAGTATATGGAGACTATACCGAGTCATTTAGGCCTTGGACCAGATATGATTAAACGGTTTATGAGTCAATTGGTGGAAGGTGTTCGATATTGTCATTCTCACAGGATTTTACATCGAGATTTAAAGCCCCAAAACTTATTGATCGATCGGGAAGGAAATCTGAAGCTGGCAGATTTTGGGTTAGCTAGAGCTTTTGGAGTTCCTTTGAGGACTTATACTCATGAGGTTTGCATTCAAAAGGAAAAATGTCATTTACTGTGAAGGTTGTTACACTTTGGTATCGAGCACCTGAGATCTTATTGGGCGGCCGACAGTATTCTACAGGCGTTGATATGTGGAGTGTTGGGACTATCTTTGCGGAGATGGTTACGAGGAAACCTTTATTCCCTGGAGACTCGGAAATTGACGAGATATTCAAAATCTTCAGGTTCATGTCATCTTTCAGTCGTTCTGTTAACGAGGTAGACTTCTTGGAACTCCTGATGAAGAGATTTGGCCTGGAGTGACGAGTCTTCCCGACTACAAGACCTCATTTCCAAAATGGAGTCGGAAAGACATTGCAAATAGCGTTCCTGGTCTGGAGCCTGCTGGGGTCGAGCTTTTGGAGGTCTACATTTCCTATTCTCTAAAGACCGCTAAACTTAGATGATGCTTGCTTATGATCCTGCCGAAAGAATCAGCGCTAAGCAGTCAATCAACCATCCTTACTTCAGTGGAGAAGAGGAATGTCTCTAGTTTTATTGCCATACCAACATTTTAGACGGACGCATGAGTGGAACTGAGCAAGGTCTTTCTTTTCGGCATTGTTAACCATCCCCACGCTACATAGTTGATCATGTTTTATACGCAAATATCCTGGTTCATCTTGTTTAGCCTCGTGACGTAATGATGTGCTTAAATATCTCGGCTGCGTTGCCTCACCACCAGCCCGTACCATCATGTCTGACGCTGCTTCTACCGGCAACCAAGAGTTTATAAAGGCCTCTGAGGATGTATATGGTGCTACTACTGGGCAACCTGACAGAAGATTAGAAAAATTCCAGAAAGTTCTCCCCTGAGTAATGATGAATTGCTCAAGGTACGTATCATTTGATTATTCGATCAACCGACATGTGCAGCTTTATGCATTGCATTTATTTCTTCAATTTCCTGGGACTCACAACTAGATTTAAGCAAGCGACTGTCGGCGACAACAATACTAGCAAACCTACAATGTTCGACTTAAAGGTTGACCGTTCTTTGAGGATTCCGGCTTATTGTTTGCAGGGCAGGTACAAATGGGAGCAATGGAACCAGCAAAAGGGGAAATCCAAGGAGGATGCTCAGAAGGAGTATATTAGCTACGTCAAGGAGCTCTTGATGGCTCGTAATGTTGTGCAGGACTGATTGGTGAGTAATACACTGCTTGAGATAATAAGGGACTTCTGGCTGGAAGTGTGCTACGAGTCAAAAAAGACAACCACCACACCCAATCCAACACTGCTCTCCTTCTCCCTCCGCACTCCACCATGACTAGCACTGCAATTCTTCTTGTTGGCGGGCCCAGCAGAGGTACGCGCTTCCGGCCGCTGTCAATGGATATTCCCAAGGTGCGTGCACCTGCTTGACGCGCGTATTGACGACGCAGCCCCTGTTTCCTGTCGCCGGCCATTGCATGATCTGGCACCATTTACGCGCACTGTCCAAGCTTCCAAGCGTAGTCGATGTTTTGTTGATCGGCTTCTATGAGGAAGCTGTCTTTCGCGACTTCATTCGCGCTGCGTCCGCAGAATTCACAGCTATGACTATCAGGTATTCCCGCTCCCGCCTCCTTTCTGACTCCTCGAGATACCTTCGCGAATACCAGGCTCTCGGAACTGCGGGAGGTTTGTATCTCTTCCGAGACGCTATCCTCAAATCATCTCCAAAACACATATTCGTACTTCATGCTGATGTGTGCTGTTCTTTCCCCCTCAAGTCCATGATCAAACTCCACCAGGAACGAAAAGCGGTCGGTACTGTTCTTGGCACAAAAGTCTCGCCAGAATCTGCTGCCTCCTTTGGCTGTATCGTCTCTGACCCTATAACACACGAGATACTCCACTACGTCGAGAAACCAGAAAGTTACATTTCCAGCATGATCAATTGTGGTGTTTACGTGTTTGACTCCTCTATTTTTGCCGAAATCAAGAAGGCAATGGACAAAAAGGAAGAGACCAAGAACCCGTTGGACGACAACGTAGATGATAAATTGAGACTGGAGCAGGATATTTTGGCTCCTTTGGCAGAAGGTAAGCGGCTATTTGTCTACGAAACCAAAGATTTCTGGAGACAGATCAAATCCGCCAGGTATACTAGCGCCTCACACCGCCCTTATGATATAGTTCTGCAGTCCCAGCAAATGCATTATATCTCCAACGATCTTTGCAAAGCCCAAGTAACGACTGCCTGCTTACAAAACCAAAGGAAGGAGGTCCGGAAATCGTTGAGCCGGTCTATATACATCCAAGCGCTACGGTTGATCCGAGTGCAAAAATTGGACCAAATGTCTCTATAGGTCAAGATGTAAAGGTTGGCGCTGGAGTTCGAATCAAGGATGCTATCATTCTCGATGGAACAGAAATAAAGGCAATCTCCTATATTGATATAATGCTAACCCGAAAGCATGATTCATGTATTCTCCATTCCATTCTTTCTGAATGTTGCAAGATTGGAGCGTGGTCACGAATTGAGGGGACCCCAACTTTAGCAAGTCAGCATGACACGACAGTCATTAAACAAGGTACAAAAGTCCAAAGTATCACCATTTTGGCAAAGGATGTCGTTGTAGGAGATGAAATTCGTTGTCAAAATGTTTTAGTCCTTCCTCATAAAGAAATTAGAAGGGATGTCAGTTGCGAAGTTATCATGTAGAGCAAATAATGCAATGTCATTTCATACGATATCTACGATCAATGGGCGACAATTTGTATTCGCGAGTTCAATTACAAAGTCAAGGCCGGCAGGTACTTTTGCAATCCTCCAGCTTGTTCACTCTTCATAAGATCTGCGGAACAACTTCCGCCGCTAGCTTTTCAAGTTCTTGGAAAGGTTTCATGGCGGGGAATAAAAGAACTTCTTTGATATTGGCGCTATCCGTCAAAAACATACACATTCGATCGATCCCCATTCCCCAACCACCTTTAGTTAGCCTTTCGATCAAAGTAGAATTCTACCCGTAGGAGGAAGGCCATATTCCAAAGCCGTACAGAAAGTCTCATCGACCATTTGTGCTTCGTCGTCACCCTGATCCTTTTGTCTAGCCTGTTCTTCGAAGCGCAATCGTTGATCAAATGGATCATTAAGTTCCGTGTATGCATTGCAGATTTCCTTGAAAGCAACAAAAGTCTCGAATCGTTCACACAGACCACATTTAGAGCGGTGGTATTTGGCTAGTGGGGACATCATCTGAGGATGGCCGACGATGAAAGTTGGGTTTAAGCATTGAGATTCGAGGTAATGACCAACGAGCTTCACCAGTTAGTCTTCTATTCGAAGGAACACCTTACTTTATCGAAGAGTCGAGGATTTGTGAGCGGCGGTGTACATTCGATGCTGTTTTCTTTGCAAATTTTTCGGAGGAATTCATTGGTTTCAGCTGTGTGAAGTTGATCCCCGGGTGGAAATTTATTTCCCGTTGCCTTTTCAAGTTCCTCAATCATGTCAATTCGTCTCCAAGGTCTCGCAAAATCAATTTCCAGGTCTCCATATTTCACTCGAGTTCTCCCGGTGATCTGATGCACCATTTTTGTAATCAGATCTTCAGTGAGATCCATTACATCGTAAACATCTGCATAGGCCCAATAAAACTCGCACGTCGTGAATTCGGGATTATGAGTCATATCAATTCCCTCGTTCCTGAACTGTCGACCGATTTCATACACTTTCTCTAGTCCCCCGACGACGAGCATCTTCAAGTATAACTCGGGTGCAACTCTCATGAATAAATCCATGTTGAGGTCATTGTGATGAGTGACGAACGGTTTTGCTGTCGCTCCTCCAGCGATCATGTTCATCATTGGTGTCTCAACTTCAATAAAACCCAGTGAGTCAAAATAATTCCTCATAAATCGAACGATCTGACTTCTGACCAGAAATTTATTTCTGGTAGAGTTGTTCATTATCAGATCTAGATATCGCTGTCGATATCGAGACTCTTGATCTTTAAAGCCAGGATTTGATTTCGGTAATAAGTGGAGATTTGGCGAAAGCAGAATGATTTGTCGTGCAAAGATTGAAAGCTCACCTGTTGTCCGGCCTTTCGGCGCAGTTCGACCTGGGTAGCCAACCACTGCGATAATATCTCCACGGGCGATAATTTCGTGCATAGCGGCATAATTCCCTGTATAGTCCCTAGATGGGTGAATTCTGAGGACAAAAAGAGGGATATACTGTGCTTGACTCATGACTTGAACAAATGTTCCTTCACCATGTAAATCCAAAAACCGAAGTTTGGCTCCTGCCGATCGGATATTATGGACACGCCCCGCAACTCTGATCTCAATATCTTCTTTTTTTTCTCCTGTAGTGATGGATTCATACTCTCTGTTAAATTTGGAGATTGTCGTGTTTGTGTGAAATTTATGGGGATATGGATCCGGATTTTTGGTTTCCCGGAGCTTGGAAATGATTTTTGAACGATATTCAAAATATTGCTAAAGTTGATTAGTTTCTGAAGGCTTGTCATGGCATCTACCGATGGTGTGAGACCCTCTTCATCAAGCACAGAGTTCTGAGATGTCGGTTTCGCTAGGGCATTTATTGATTTTTCTTTCTACATTGGATTAGCATTTGTGTCAGCTATAGAACGTGACCTTTTTGGCATCAGAAGCTCTCTTCTTTTCTCGTTTCTTCAATTCGCTAGCGACGTTGAGCTCTTGAGGTATGAAATCGCAATTTATACCTCTTGGAGACCATTTCCCCAGATGGTTCATCCAGATAAAGCTTTGCAACTCCCTCGACCACTTGATCAGAAACATTGACTTGTCTTGGCTGAGTGATCTCGGTTATCTCAGCGGAATCGGCCATAATGGAGTCGGTGGGAATCCGGGTAATTACGAGTCACACATATTTTCTCACTTGCACTGATTCGTCGAAATCCCTCTGTGACAGTTAGATCTCAATTATTACCAGTAGCATATATGCTTAATCTAATCGCAATTTTCTCTATATCTTTATAAAATATCTTTTGAATATACTGAAATAGAGTATAGCGCTGTTATAAAAGCAAGTAGTAACCCGATGAAACGCCCGAGCCCCATACCATCGAAACATAATCCGTGAATACCCAGTCAAATCACCGTTGTTGATGTGGTACTCCATTCACTGAAGGTCCCGCCTGAATACACTGAAAATATCCAAATCGTTCAATAAGTACCAAGTTGTTTCGAATTTCTCGCTGGCATCTTCTAATTAGAGCACGCATTCACGATATTCACACTGGATTTGTATCTCTTTTGAGCCTATACTTCTAGCGAATTCCCAAGCCGAGAATAGGTCCGAATTGGTAGCAAGAAGAAAGGCAATACCAATTTCGATATTTTCTTCTCTGAGACTGAGAGACGGCATCGGAGAGATAGAATTCGAGCGCTGATGTTAGAATAACGTTTGAATGAAGCGATGCCATATACAAAGCATGATCAGCCATAATATCCTGTTTGAAATAAGCATATACAACTATCCCTATTCCATACAGCTTTTCCTCCTTCAATTACTGGTGCGTGGAACCTCTCTTGCGTAGAAAGCAATGATAAATCCTTTGCAGGTTCGATTTTTGATTCAGTTGCCTCGTTCTCGATGTTTGTGTAGACAGGCAAGGGGTGGAATTACCTTCGTAGAAGCTAGTGTTGCTCGAGGACAGTAATTCCGTGTATGACCTTCAGTGCGGCAATTTGTACATTTCCGAGATTTCTTAGAGGGAGTAGATGCTGCTGGTGATGACATTGATATAGCTGTAAGCACTGATACGGTTTGATATGCCCTGTTGGCCTCATTTTAGAAGGTTAGCTAACCCACTTCCCTATTGTTGAAAGGTAAATTAATGAGTTATCAAATTATTGGAGGACTATCTTCTTTCTACCTTGATCTGCAAGGATATTTTTTAAAATTGCAAAAGTTATGAAACGATTGTCGGGTTTCAAAATTCTATCCCAACATCCATGAAAAAATGAGGCCAGCAGGATTTGAACCAACAACCCTTCGATGTCCGGACGATACTGGAGTCGAAAGCGCTACCGTTGCGCCATAGCCCCTCCAATGAGTCAAGGAGACTTCTTTGGTTTACACAAACTAGGCACCCAATGTTTGTTCTATGTCCTTTGCTACAAATTTAAAATTAGGTAAACTCCTGAAGGGACATTCAACCCAAATCCCAAGCTAGGATGCATCAAGCTATATTAGCGTTGCAGTTATATTGTTATCAGCGGCATCTACATCTTGCAGGAGATCTCGGAGATGTGACTGCCACACTGAAGGCCATCCGTTGATTACTGTCCCCGATCATGGTAAGTGGAATATCGGCCTCAAACAGTTGACATCATGATGGTTGAGGGAAAACATCTCTCACTAATACTCGCTTTCAGACACATTTGCTGAAGCCTATCTTGGAGAACATAGTCTCTAGATATAATCTGTTCACGGGGAGCTTTGAAAAATTATAAAAAAACATACGGGATCTATATTTACAAAAGAGCCTCCGGAAACAAAACCGATACCAATAACACCCCCAATTTGATAGCAGAAACGAATGTGTACAAAAAACGAGAAGCATGGGAAAGTAGCAAATTTTACCGGTATTGCGATTGATTGTACCCATATGGTCGTATAGGCTCATGTATGTTTCTCCGCGGTTGAGGCCGCGTAACACAATCTAAGTGTGGAGGTGCCGTTCGTGAGCGATACGGTGGTTGCATTCTCACAGGAATAGTCATGGGAACTGGTGGGGGTTTATTGTAGGTTGAATGTTGAGGTTGATAGAAATATCCGTTTTGCGGGCCCATTTGGCGCGGTGCTAGCATCGGCAACTGAGAACTTTGATTGAAAGTTTGAGCTCTTGAGGGCGGTCCCGGCCTATAGCCTGCAACTGGGTATGACTGCTGAGTTGCACTTGGATTTCGATTCTCGCTGAAATGTCTTTGTGGAGCTGGAGAAGGTCGATATTGTTCCTGGACTGTATAGGCGCGGGGTGGTGAACCTGGAAGAAGTGGAGACACTTGAAATACTGAGGATGATGACGACGTGTTTGTCATACTCCTTTGGACATGAGGATGACTTGGTCCTCGTATTCGATTAATGCTAACATTTGATTGAGAAAAGTTGTCTTGCTCGGGTACTAGTCCTTGCCGAGAAGAAATACTAGCAGTATCACTGATCCCATAGTGAAAAATTGATGTAGAATCGAGCTCAATATCCCTAATATTCGGTAGTGTAGGTTTTGGTGCCTTTGACCCTTTCTTTTTTGCGTCCTTGATAAGTCTCTTCTGACGATAATGAGCCATTAGCTTGGACAGTCTTGATAATCAGCGAATGATGAAGACTAGAGCCAACCGTTTGTCGACCTTAACACAGCAGTACTCTTTCAAGTTGCCTCGAATAAAGGTGATCAGTGGGACGTAAAGGAACGCAGCCAAAACCAATTGTATTGCAGAGAAAAACCACATAGTAGCCGAAAATACTATTGACAGTAGTATCATATTTTGCAACGTTCCTCCGGCATAGTCTTGGATATCGTAACTAAAATTCTTGACTTTGAGGATCGAATAGATGGTAAATCCATTTATCAATTGACGAGGCCCTTCAGCCAAAATCAATCGCTTCCATCCTTTGAATGTGAAAAGGACAAAGAATGCAAAGTCGTCTTTTTTCTTTTTTGATTCAGTAAGTTTTTCGAATAGACAATAGTAATTGTAGTCCCGAACACAGTATGTCCGTTGGACTGATTATTGGTCAATATTGAATTGATGAAACCGGGGAGTAGTACCATTGATGTTGAAATATGCAGTCGCAATGTCTCGCGACTTTAGAATCTTTCTGCAAATCCACAGATCCCTTATCAACAAGAGATATGAAAATATGATACATCCGGAGAAGATCCATTTTGATATCGCAAAGGGAATCTTGGGCTGAACGCTCGAGTTCCATTTGTTGAATGCAAGAAGTGAGATAGCCGTCCAAAGCTCTGAACAATATATCGCGCAGGACTTGAGTATTTGAATATGGACCCATGCATAGCCAGCATAAGCGAATAGCGAGTTTTTTCTGAAATCGCTCAGCTCGACATCTGGAAATGTTAGATGCAAATTATTGACCAGGGGTATACGTACAATCAAACTTGTGATCTGTCCGAATTTCCTTTTTCCATTTAGGAGCCATCACGAATCGGTCCTGCCGAAATCGCTCCAATTGATACTCCGAAGGTAATGATTATATCGGGCCACAACAGGAAGAGTTATATTGAAACCGGATGATGATTATAAAGAGAGCGCTGCAGGACTGGGCTAGACAATGAAAAAAGAGTGTGGTGACGGCACCGAAGAAGGGGTCGAGCGATGAGTTTGATCAACTGCAACAGGGGTTTGGTGCGACTTCTATCCGAGCGGGCTGGTATGCGCTCAAACGCTACTTTCGGCTTCTACGCCAGCAAAATATTCGTGTTTTCTCGTATATTTTTGTCGCTTCCGCTTCTTCTGTCCTTATTCTTTCGTACCATAGGTATTAGAGGGTGGGGAGGATGAATGGAGGGCGATATATCTGAAACAATCCATACAAAGCATCTCTTTTCTTAATCCACTTTCCCTTTCATTTCTTGGAAATTTCGACATGGAAGCAAGATCTAAACTCGTGGGTTAGCCTTTAGGTAGCCGCTCCAAAGAAAGCCAGGTTTACAAGGTTTAGACCTTGTATTTTGATGTCGATCACATAATTTTTCTGTCTCTATTACCCTTTTTACTTTTTGCCCAGTTTGATGGCAGAAAAAACATAGATCAGACAAGAAAACACCATTCCCCAGACCTACTCCTTAATTCATTTGCCTCAATACAGTGGGATGTTCAAAAAGACTAACGCCAGCTCCAACTAGTGATGCTACACATGCTGATCGCCAGAAAAAAGAAATGAACTCGCCGCACGAAGGAAAATTCACATAATATTTTGGAGCATATTTACAGGGTGTCTTTCCTTTTACTTTTCTTTGGTCCCTGTCTGTTTCTCATAATTGACGTAGCTGTTTCTGTTTTCCAATTAGTCCTGTAGCCTCCCGTTTGTAAGACTCTGGATAGTGCTCTATCCATCCAAGCCAAGAATCTAAAAATTGCTTTTTCATTTTATCTAAGGCGCATCAGAATCCTCAAAAACTCTACAACTGCAGCCTGCTTGACATGCTCTATCCTTGGTTTATTTTTGCACCCCTTGCTAGACATTGTATCAGTACTCCATGCACTTTGCGAGATTCTTTCGCCTATAGATAAATGATCATACATGTTAGTTGTTCCCATCAAACCGCTCAAGTTCAATCTGGGATCTAAATGGAGACCCTGCTGAATACCTCTGCATCAATGATAGTGTTCTAATACACCTGGGAAACCGCGACACCTGGAAAATCCACCAGCCATACCAGCACCCAGAGTTGGCCACCTGTAAAAGAGCCCATTATACATTTCACCACTACCCCACTGAGCCATCAACAAAATGTAAGAGCTTTGTGGAATAGATTTGAATTCTCATAAGACAATATTTCTTAAGCGCGGTATTTCTTATTCCATACAGCTCGTGGTACTTCTTTTCTCCTAGAACCTTCTTATCACCAACTTGCTGCTTTGGCCACTTGAGAAGGTTGCAGTACTGGGTTATCCGTATCTCATCAAGAATCTTCCCATTTTTTGATTGGTTCTCAAGATAGTACTGGAATGCCTGGATAGAAGATTGGGTAAATATCTCCACTGGGTTGCGTGGCAGCAAAGGATCATGATTCTCAGCAACAGGCATGATGGGGGGATTTGAAAAAACTTATGGGGTGGGCGTGGTGTGGCTGGTGGGTTTAGTGTGAGGCTGGTAGATTTTCCAGGTGTCGCGGTTTTCCAGGTGTATCAGATCAATAGGATTGAGGAATGTGCTCAATTTTGTGCCCTAGGTGAGATTAATGCGGATACGAACATAAACATGGATTCCGGAGATATCAATCCTTTGAATGCGACGCAGATAGTACAGATGTTTAGACTATAATATCCGAAAATACGCCAAATGTTCATTCGGATAGATCCGGTGAATTTCAATCGCATAAGGTGGATTTTGAGAGACATTACGTAGCCCGAGCACTGAAGCCGACTAAAAAATAGACACCCGGTTCTACCCGATACTTCACCCGCGGCTATTGTGGCCAGCACTGCGCTGATGCAGTCTGATCGTTCGTCCATCGCGCTTGCGCGTAAACATCCGCTGCTCAGACAGATTCTGGTAGAACATACGGCTGTGTCCTTTGGAGAATGGAAGGCAAGTTATGAAGCCAGAACCACCAGGTGTGGTATCCACAGCTTAGCCGCTGATATCGCAGATATATCCACCAGCTTACTATTGGCTGTGACGATGTCGAGTGTGATAATCCTTACTGTGCTTCAGGTGCTCTAGCATATCATGTTCGTTTCTTACAAAGTACAGGAGGACTTCGAAAACAGATGAAATCAAGTGCAGCTCGTCCTTTTGCCAGCGTTCTTGCTATCGAAAACGCGCAGCTATGCTATATCCCCGAACTTTCTACGAGGACTCCGGTATATGATCGAATCCACACATCCAAACAGCCCTGTTCATCCCTGATTTTATCACCGCAGGATCCGTTGGCTTCTAAGGTCGCTTTCCTCAACGCAGCAAAATCGACAGGGTTTCTTGGTTCAGATGCCCTCAGCTTGTTCAGTGGTATGAATGTACACAATTCGTATTGTGACTCGTTTTCGTCAAAAATGGATCTAAAGGGTTCGATGAAGAGTATGTCAATATTAACAAGACCATTCACAGCTGCCGTACGAGCAAAGCAAGATGCCCATTACGTTGTATCGACATTAAACAATGAAATTCTCGAAGTTTTGTGCGCGATAACGCTTTCGTCTGACGTCACTTTAATAAGCAATACAATGATTTCGGTCTTCAGTCGATATAAAGAATTGTCCATGTTATTCATTGGCGAAGATATCACACGATGGAATTGGTTTTGGCGATGGCTATGTCAATATCATGGAGCTGAGATCATGCGATCCATTGAACATTCCATTCGTGAAGCCAAATGCGATATTCAGTGCACGTCGAGTCAGTTCGCTAGACTGTTAATCAACAGTCTGTCCATCTTTATTGGTGGAAAAGTGGAACGAGCGATCGGCAAGAACGTTATAAAGGAAATAACACTTGCGTTGAGTCCTTCCCAGGGCCTCGAACGATTGTTGGAAGTGTTAGGGGACGACTTGTTGAACCTGTCAATGGAGAGGAGAAGAGGAATAATTCGATTGTGCCGCCGCCTGATCGATGAGACAACAGGTATGGAAACCGGTCGTTTTAGTCTCTTTGAGGTTTCTGCAGGAGCATTGCGTTGGCTCAAACTGCTATGTTTGTCTTTCTTGACCGTTCGAATTTAACCAATAGATATTGCGAACCAAGAATCGAAAACCCCTGTGGACGTTGATGTTTTCCGAAGTCCGATACTCTCTTTTCGCGTTCTTTCCGCTCCACGCGAATTTTGGGAATCATGGCATACCCCGCGTGCGAATACGGTTCACATCCTCGACTTTCCATTTATATTCAATATGCCCACGAAAAATGCACTTTTGCACGAACGAAATTTCTTTTTGATGATGGATGCATATGAGCAAAGTTGCACTGTGTCTGCTACCATTACACAATCCTTCAGAATGAACCATAAACTCGGTACACGCTTGACCACTATTTTGGGCAAACAGATGCAGGCATATATCTGGTTGTCAATTCGTCACGATCATCTCCTTGAAGATGCATTCTCCCAGCTTGCATTTCGTCACCGCTCAGAGCTCCTTTCACCAATGAGGGTGAAATATCACGAAGAAATGGCTGTTGATCAAGGTGGAGTTATCAAGGATTTTTTTGGCAATGTGATGAAGGGGCTTTTAAGACCCGAATGGGGCATGTTTGAAGAAGACGATGAAAGTCATCGAGTCTGGTTTCGAATGGGCTCAGGAGTTGAACGAAAATATTACGTTCTAGCCGGACTTATCATAGGGCTGGCCATGTATCAGGGCATTGTGGTTTCGCTACAGTTTCCCAAAATGATCTGGAAACGACTACTCGGTCTGAATGTCGAATTCGAGGACTTGGTGGAATTACATCCAGTGTGTTTGCTTATGATTTCTGTAATATTAACTAGTAGACTTTGGCGGCCGGTTTACAAATGCTCTTGCAATGGGATGACGGCGATGTGGAAGACGTCTTTCTAAGGACATACGAATTCAGCTATGAATTTGCGGGAAAGGTTGTATCTACGTCCCTTGGAAAAAACCCCAACATGGCGGTTACCAATGCGAATCGTCATTCATATGTGCAGGATTATGTACGTTGGGTCTCGTATACCGCCGTTCGAGAGCAAATCGAAGCTTTTGAGGAAGGATTTTTCACGATCATGGATAAGAAATCGATTTCTCTGTTCACGCCAGACGAAATGTTGGTTGTCGCGGAAGGTACCGATGAAATTGATATTATGGAACTGCAAAAGATTGTGAAGTATGAAGATGGCTTTTCCCTTGACCATCCTCTAATTCAGTAAGTGATTATCATTGCATCATTGATGGCTTATTTAAACAGACATTTCTGGTCTATCGTAATGCGATACGACTTTGAGGAGAAACAAAGGCTGCTTAGATTCATCACAGCATCCAATCGTTTACCAGTCAACGGGCTCGATGGAATGAGTATCATTATTCAAAGAAATGGAACCAGTCAGGATCGTTTGCCGACCAGTTACACTTGTTTCAGCCGATTGCTCCTACCTGAATACGATTCTAATGAAAAATTAGAAAAATATCTTGCGTTAGCGATGGAAAATGTTGATGGTTTTGGGTTAGCCTAGGGAGTTGTAAGGGTATTACGCTTGGCATTTAGCATTCTTTATTCATAGTGATATTGGGAGGTTTTACATTTACATAGTCCTAGTTTGGCATCTATCTATGACTAGTTTTAATAGGGGTTGAGTTTATTTTGTGTCTCTAGTTGACAATGTGTATTGGGAATCCGTGAGGAAAGGGTTCACACGAACTGAGAATCAAGGGTGAAATCGCAAGTCAGCTTGAACCCTGATGGAAGATGGCAATGCTATTTAAGTGCTTAAAAACATTTCTGTCCCATTTGTTAACCCTGGGTTGAGAATGGGATAATTACCGACTTTTGCCAAACATCTGAAATCTCTTTCCGATAGTTTGTATTGTAAACAACAAAGGTCGCATTGTAGAGCTTCAGAGCTTCTTGTACGACATTCATAGCTACCCTACGGTAATCAGTACACTATTTCCAAGGTTCACACAATTTCCAAGGTACACGCGCCTTTATTAGACCGCACCACGCACCAGAGGCATGATTCAAGAGGCGAGGAATGAAAGTGAACTGTCTCAGTCATATGCTTCGCGAAAGATTTTCTTCATACATTTATTAACTATTTAGAGCTCCTCCTTTGCAATTAATCATTTCGAGCATTTCCGCTAACCACTATGATATTCTTTTTCGCCTCCAAAAACCTTGGATAATATTGGAAGCGTTGGGTGTCCCGTCGCCTTTG
>LXFE01000835.1:1449-17264 GCA_001929475.1 Neolecta irregularis DAH-3 | reverse complement strand
TGCCAACAAATTCAATACAAGAAAGTCAAAGGGGGACCTTTGAAGAAGTATCACATGGAGGAAACTGCCAAACCGCCATACAACATAACAGCCTGGTCTGAATACAATAGCCATACTTCCAAATAAAGCTTGGAGTTCATTGGAGCTCCTTATAGGGTCTTTAGTAATCTGGTAGTCAGTTCCAATCAATGCCATCATAGTTGCCATCATCATTTTCAAGTTCAGGACCAGGGGTGGATATACCAATGATACCAATCTCAATCTCACTGGGTGATATTGAAGGTGTCTGGTCTTGAAAAGTTGAAATATTTGCTGTGGTAAGATCCTGAGGTATGCTGGAATCCATATTGATGATTGGAATTTACATTTCAATATGATAATATATCCTGGGACAATGCAGATGATATTTGGTAGAAGTATTAAGAAAATATTCAATGTCATTAAAAGTCTTAAACTATCAAGTCTATCAAGTCCATTCAAGCAAGTCTACGTTTTTGTACTTGCTTACTTGCCAATTTTTGTCTGCCAGACTTGCTTGCTTACTTGCTTACAAAGCAAGTAAGCAAGCAAATTTGACATGAAAGGTTTACTTATTAGCAAGTCTGCTTGTTCATGGAATAAGGATTTTGATATGACTCAAATGACACATCAAAACAGGCAAGATATTATAGATTGCGATTGAAGAGATATATGCCATTTTATCTCCATAATGAAATCATTTGCACATATGTTCCAAAGCCTGAGAATACTGCTGTGTGGTTTCAGAGTGCTTTAATAATCTAATGATATAGGTTAGGGTTACTTGAAATAGGAATTTCCATGGGCGTCGCGTATGGGCTCCAATCATGATGGACATAGTATTGAACACGAGTCACTCAGAGAATCCTACAGAAGTGTTTCCTTACTGCAAAAAACACATCACATGAAAATTTAATTACCACCAGCGGATGCGCCTTGATGAGGGCTTTCCAACGGTCCAAAATAATTCATTGAGATTAAAGCAGGGGAAGATGCAGACATTGCAGAAGTTCAGATGCAAAGGTAAGACGAACCACTTCCAGAGACTCTGAGGAAGTTTAGGAGCTGAAGCAGTTTACCAATGTCTATATAGTTAATACAAGCTTAGCTTAGAGGCTTTGGCTTGGCAGAATTTTCAAGTTCGGCACACTATTGCAATTTTTCTTGGATGTGAAACAATTTGAAACATTCAGTCATGATAATTTAATTTAGTTGGGATGCTAATTAACCAGAGATAAACGGTACCGCAGAGGCATTTTATCTGTCGTACCACTCAGTACCCAAATAATTATTTATTTATTCATTAAATTTCGACGTCTTTTTGTTTTGTGGTCACCTTGATTCTTTACCGAGCACAACCATTTGCTGAAGAGATATTTCTGTGACCTGTTAAAGTTGATCATTCTTCCCTCAGCTAGCTGGCAGGGACATTTTCACACATATGCATCTCTAAACAGGACTATAAGAGACCCTGTCTTCGAACTTGCTTCGAACCTAACAAGTAGTTCTTGGTAGATCCCTCCAGCAAAACTTTCATATTCATCAAGGAACCTTACTCCCTCATATCTTCGCTTTACTCATGAAAGCTCATTAGAAAATACAGTCAATCGAGAGATTAATTCAGCCCAATATCGCAGCCGCGCATATCATTTACAAGTATCAAAAAAGCGGTTTCATTTCGCCCAACAAACCAACCCGTTCCTTGACCCATCGAGGCATCCCGTTCATTTCATAAACCGATTTTCGACCTGAAGAATCTACCCACACAACTTTCTCCCGTTTCTCGTCAATCTTACATCTCACGCCGTCGGCAAACAACAGTCCCCACCGATTGCAAGAGTCAAGTGTACACCAACCAATATTTTCCATATACCGAGCGGTTGTTTCATTCGCAATATCCTTCTCATTGTCTTCATTGTCTTCGTCTTCCGAAGATGCATTGATAAGAGAGAGAACCTGTTTCCTCCAGTTCCTCGTCTTACTCCATATTTTCAGAAATTTGCGCGGTAAAAACGCCGGATCTCCGGACCAAACAAGTGAATCTGAGACAAGGATTTTTAAAAATTTGGAATCTGCAGATAACCGGACAAGTATTGTGTGCGACTTGACCTGGATTCGCGACTCAAACGTCCCATCGAGCATAACACGGACACGTCCGCCAGGCAAATCAACAGTTACCTAGAATCGTCAAAATCAAAGTTCTGTGAAGGGGGAAATAGACTTTAGGGGTTTTTGCGCGGATTACACTTATGAATTTGCTCGCATATCGGTAAGCGTACAGATATTTCGCGGGAAGTTGGTCAAGGGGAAATCGTCTACGTCCGACTGAAACATTTTCACCATCGCCTGTAATTGAAACGGAACAATTCAAATCATCCAAATCGAGAACAATGCCGTTTTCGTCGACAATAATTAGCCCAGCTTTCGTGCGCTGCGTTAATGGTTTGATATCGGTTGTTGTGAAACGGTATTTGAATACCGGTGAATGAGGGGCGGGGAGCTTTTGAGGAGACCGGGCCAGCAAATTTGACAGAATATTTGGCGGATTATCTATTGAAGATCAGTTGTCGTGACAAAGAAACTGTACGATCATGTCGGGAAGATTTCACATCAAAACTAGTCCTTCGCTCCACGCGCTCTGTAGACTTCTCCTTTCGGCCTTGAAGACCCTCTAATTCGGACAGTACTGTGCTCAGACCTTCATTTTCCCTCCCTCTTCGACGCGAGAGTGCTCTCTCTAATACAGGAGGCGCATCTCTTTGCCATTCAAACTCTTCCAACATCGTTTCGACGCCCTGAAACGCTCGTGGAGGAGGTGGGGGAGCTGGAGTAACAAATATCCTCTCGCTGGGACTTTTTGCAAATCGATTTTGCGGTTTCCGTAGTTTCGATATCGGACTAGTCTGTTCAGGGATCGGGAGTGATTTAATAGAATGCTCCGAGAGTTTCCGTGAATCGAGGATCTCTTCAATGACGGTATTAAGACCTTTCCGTCGGTCCGGATGAACATATTTCGCAAAGGTCTCTTCTGCTTTCTCAGGGAGAATTTTCTTCGAATACCACGAGTATTGTTTCGGAGATTCTTTAAGCTCAGGAAGAGGGAGAATTGATAATGACGGCGAAAAGAAGTGATGTTGAAGTATTTGAGATGCCGGTAGCCGTTTCTTTGGATCCTAATTCGTCAATTTCAAATTGATGACCCTGCAAGAAATAGCTGGACATACCAACTGCAACAGTCTTTTTATTAAATCTTTCGTCTCGTGCGATAAATGTTTCGGTAACGTATAAGAACCATGGGAAACAAGAGATAACGTTTCTTGAACTTGATCAGATTGGAATGGCGGGCGACCGGTAAGAAGACAGACAAACATACATCCTAGACTCCAAATATCCGTTTCTAAACCATATGGTTGTCGAGCAATAACCTCACTACAATCGATCAGGCACTAAAATGTTTCAAGTAAGAATTTACGGTGAGATATAATTTGGAGTTCCGCATAATGTGAGCTCATCATCTTCTCGAAGATCAATACGAGTAGCTAAACCAAAGTCCGCAATTTTCTGAATTAATTTATTAGCTTTCGCTTCGAAGGAGAAATAAGACGGAAAGAGAATGATTGCATACCACAGTCATATCCGAATTCAGAAGCACATTACTCAATTTTAAATCCCTATGCATAATTCGTTTTGAATGAAGATATTCAACACCCTGGGCTAGACTCTTCATTACGCCTCTTGCTTCATCTTCTTCTAGTCCATCCGGGAAATCGGCAAGATATCGATACAAACTGCCCATGGAACACAGTTCGCTGACGAGATAAACGCATCGCTCATCTTCAAATGAGGTCAAATGTTGGAGGATTGAGGGATGTGAAAGTTTCGAGAGGATAGAGACTTCATTTGCGATTCTACGTCTTCGGAGAGGTGTATTGAGAAGTCCTTTATCGATCTAGCATATGTCAACAGACGTCTCAACTGCTAGCTAAAATACAATTTTGACTGCGACCTTCTGGCCCCTTCTCTCGCCGTGGGATAATTGAGCTTTAAATACTTCACCGAACGCGCCTTTTCCAACTGATTTGCAAAGATCGTAATCCTAAAATCCATCACGAATTTTCTTTTCCAAAACTCACCTGAATGGCTGTTGGATAGTCTGGTAGTCTGGATCTGCGCCACCCGCGTTTGTCTGAATATGGAGATGTCATTCATAGGGTTGGTTCGTGGTTGCTTCACGATGGTTGGTTTCGTAGTGGTTGCTTAAGTAAACAAACCCGCAAAAAATTCAACACCAGAATTTTTACTTGGTTGACGTTTACGACAAAGTGAGTGCCTAACGTAATCAATCATCTGTACTCGTCTCGATTATGTTGCCAAGAAGTCACTCGGTAAATACAGTGCATTACTCAAGTGGATGATATTTGAAAAATATGATTGGAAAGACGTTCTTTAGACTTTGACAGGCTTCATCTGTTATAGATGAGAACTGCGTAGATTAGGACATTAATTTCCAAGAATAGAAACGGATTAAATTTTAGATTTCTAGAGGATCTGGAATATTTGGACAGGGTCTGTATAACCAAATCGATGGCTGTATTCGTCTGATATTTATCGGCCGGTGTAAGGATCGAGGAATTTTTACTTGTATTGGCTTCGGTAGCTGTCCTTCACCTGAAATCAAATCCATTCTCGCCTGCACTCTGATTTCAGAATGGTGATCTTTATATCATTTCAGGAAAATGAAAGTATGCTTAAGTGTTAGGCAATCCACAAACGAACTAGAGAAATAATCATTTGACTTCATGTACAAAGGAAACTGGCCAGGCAGGTCTCGCTATTTGTAGAAAGTAAGCGCCTCTGAAATATCACGATAAAAGCTTGTGACCTAAAGGCAGAGTTGCTAACAAGTAAGCAAGTCCAAGTCTGGGCTTTGGACTTGCCTGCATATTTCAGGCCTTTGGACATTCTTGCTTGGACTTGGTATTTTACTTGCCTCCTTGGACTTGCTTTTATGGGCTTGCTTGATAGATTTCTAGGGCGTCTCACCATATTGTAAGCATTGCAGCGTATAGGCTAACTGTAAAAGAAAAGATATATTAAAAGTAAAGTCTACGTTTTTGTACTCGCCTACTTGCCAATTTTTGTCCTTTAGATTTGCTTGCTTACTAAATTTAAAGTTAATGAACCGACTTCTGTTTGATAAACTCTCTATAGAAACTTGTAGCATTGGGCAGATCATCCGCATTCAACCAATCACTTCCTTGCTCCAACAGGATCTGCCAGATATTTTCCTGTATTATCGGAATGTCCGGAGTTCCAAAGAATCGGGTTGTAAGGTTACTTTTGTGGGCGGCCGAAATCAGCTCGCAGATGTGCTCGATTTCACACTCCGAGGGAGCTAGGTATCCATCCCGTTTGACCGTACCTAACCAACTTGCTGAGGCTAAGGGGGAAATATCAAGGGAATAGACGTTTGTGAGGTGGTCCAACGGGGCGTCGCAGAAGTAACTACGAGACGATAGTTGTGAAATATATGTAACTGGGGAATTCCCCTAAAAGTCAGAATATTCTCAATGGTATTGAAATACTGTCAATACCGCTGTTATTGGACCTTTCGACACACCGGTTGGCTTCGAGTAAGATGTCAACCAGTTATTAAGTGGCTTTAAAGCTTCTTCGATAGCTTTGACAGTGGCTATCCCAATTTTCTCAATCTCTCCGGGATCTTCGAGTTTAGTTGGGTACTTTGATTCAATAAGAAACTGGAGCGAAACTTCTGGGTAATCTGGATAAATAGAGCTATTTGAATTGAGATGAGAGACTTCAGTGTCATTGCTTACCTCTTGCCATCATGATCCATGTTCTGCGTCAATATCGATTTCAAAGGCTCGAGATATAATGAAGATAGAGTCTGATTAGTATTGATGTCTTCTTCCTCATGCGCAACCTGCACAGTCAATCAGGATTCATCTGATCACTTACGTATAGCGCCCCATCTCTCAACCATACATCCGCTTCAAGGCTCCCGCACTTCCAAATCAATGCATCGAAAAGAGGACGAGGTTTTAAATAATCGTTATGCGAATGAATTTTGGTCTAGTAATCTGAAACATTTATTATGGAAAAGTCTTATACAGGAGCCAAATCGTCTGCAGTCGCATGCATATTCGATGACAGGCGTATAACGAGAATCAAACAAATGATCCACATATCGTAACGAATTGTAAGTCAACGCCCGAAGTACGAATAAGACCCGGTATGTTCTAACCTAAGTAATTGTACGGAACCGTAAGCCCACTCGTTGATATACCTGCCACTCCGATAACATCTACCACCAGTGGATTGACCATGGACTTAGCCTAGCCCATTAGGGTCCATGGGCTTTCAGTCCATGGACTTAGATCAACCCTGACTGGTGCAGCCCCTCTCCCACTGCGACAACTGGAGCAGCACTTCCATCACACTCCGCCAGCCCCTCTGTCGTCGCGTCGATGCCATCCACAAGACCTTAGGGCTAGGGGTTCTCCTATCCTCAACCCCCGCTCGCCTTATCCCCAGTCTCCACCTCGACTGGCCCTGTCTTCTTCGGCGCCGCTCGATCTTTAGTTGTGTAGATGGATAGAGCATGTCGCAAGAAACTCGTACACATGGTGTTTTCTGGTTATCTGATGGGTTTTCTCTTCCTTGATTTTATTACAATGACATGGCTCATTCTTGTAAATCTATAAGTAGTCCTGTATCTGCACATTTGTAGGATGGTTGGATAATGCTCTATCCATCCCGCTAAGAATCAAAGAATCTTTTTCCTCTTTTTCCTCTATGTTTCCAGAATCCTAAAACCTCAAAGACTCTACAGCTACAACCTGTCTGCTGACAAACATTATCCAACGACGTACAAAGAGGCAGCTACATGACTACTTATAGTTTTACAAGTATGAGCCACGCATTGTAGTAAACCAAGGGAGCGTATAATAATAGAAAACCCAATCAGACAACCAGAAAATACTACGTGTACCGTTTTCCTGTGACAGGCTTCAACACTTACAGAGAAGCAAACATACAAGTAGAGTCAGGCCCGGCCGCCCCGCTAGCGGACCAGGCTTATACCGAGTATACGAATAGTAGTTACCTGTACCACAAGTAACCACCCCATAATTGCGTATTCAACCAAGTCTACCTTGAGTGTAGAGTCCGCACACTTGTTACTCTCAAAGGGACCATTAAGGCTGGATATGTTTTATGGTCATTGAAAATTGAATTGATAATTCCCCTACCGAAATCTCACATCTTTTTGACAATCTAAAACGACTTCTGAGCGCAGCTCAGGATCTTACAATTAGAGTGGCGCTGCAGACAATAATGCGACTCGGGTTTAAGGCTTGTCAATCTCCCCCTTATTGGACAACTCCAATGGCCAAACGACATCATCGAAAGCGTACCTCTATTTCCGTAAACAGTAGCTCATTGATCAGCATTCACGTACCTTGTCGATTACGTCTTGGTTTTAATCTTCATCTTTGCTTTTATAAGTTTGGACCGAACAGAACCATATCACCGGCACTTCTCACTAACTGACACATCGATACAATATCCAATGGCTGATCCTGAACGAATTCCTTTATGGTTGCTCTTCATAATTTCATTTTTGGGTCCAGCTCTGATCATGCTAATCTGGTCTCTTGTTGAACCTAGTATTACGGGACGAAATACAAGCTTTAGGGAGCGCTTGTGGGAAGGCCATTTTGCTCTTTTAGGGTGTTTATTGGCTCTTGGTGCGGCAATTACTATCACTGCAATCTTTAAGAATACCGTGGGAAGACCTAGACCAGGTATTCATTTTGCCAGGAAGAGATAGTTTTGCTAAATTGCAAGATTTCATTGCTCGTTGTTTACCCAACCAGCTAACAAACCCCATATCATTCGGACTTGCGACGAGCGATATATGTACGCAAACCAATCATGCTATTTTAAAAGATGGGTTTCGCTCATTTCCAAGTGGCCATAGTTCTTGTACGCGCCTTTTGCTATAATCAAACGAGCTAATGTGGAAGCGTCTTGGGCTGGCGAAGGGTTCTTGTTTTTTTTCCTGGCCGGCAAGATCCGTCTCTTGGACCAACGAGGGTACGTGTACAAGACGTTCATATTACTAGTGTACCCTTTGTTTGTCTTACTATTCTGACTACCATCCAGCCCATTGATGGCTGCTTCCCTGTGTGCGATCTCTCGATCAATGGACTACCGCCACCACGCGTTTGACGTTATCGTTGGTTCTGCTATTGGTGCGCTGATGGCTTGGTTATCGTATCGACAGTACTATCCCAGTCTCGTGCACACTCACTATGCTGGTCGTGCATATCGATTCTTGGAGGATGAGTTTGAGCGAACAGAAGGCTCGTTCCTACCTTTGCACAAACCGAAGGCTGAAGAAGAGAGATTAAATTCTCAGGAGGATAGGGAGATGAATTCCCATCCAGTGATGTTGGAAGACTTGGAATCACGCTAAGAATAATAAATGTTTTTTTTCAAGTTTCTTTAGGGGACGGTTGTTTTTATTCATACGTTATAAGTGACCAGTGCAGTTTGAATAGCGAATTCAGATCCGCATACATACCCTACTGAAAATCTTTCGAGTTATTTAAAAGCCAATGAATACTCGATTCTCTTTGAAAGTGATAAACATTGCTTCCATTTCTGTTTTGTTCAACCAAGGTATCTTGAGACAAGATAAGATAATTTTACACTCGTTTCGACAAACGTGGGAAGGACCCGAATGCTCCAAATTTGAGTCTAGGCCCAAAGGGCAAAACATTCCCTTAAACTCACACAACTAGTTCGCTACCCATCAATCAATATCCCAAACATATATAGCGTCATAGATGACGTAAATACCAGTGCGGCCGGCTCCTTTCCACACCGCCTCAAACAAACAACTCACAAAAAGTTTTTCAACCGTTTGTAAGAAACAAGATGCAAAACTACAAATATAAAGCCCTTCCTATATCAATGAAGAGCAGCAGAACAGAGGGGGACAAAAAAGCAAGCCCGAAATACCACAAAATCGAGAGAGAAAATATTCAACACGAATATGCACAGAGTCCCGTTTCCCCGTCAATCGCCTTCGACTCTCGACCGTTTGCCTTCACTTGCACCGTCTTCGTCGTCGTCTCTCTGACGTTTGTACTGGGTATCTGATTTCCCAAATAGACCTTGATAAATATCGCCTGCGGGACTGAAAGGCCCTGCATAACGACTTGGTGGGATGCTGGATAAAGGAGTGGGATCTGGGGGTGCGGGTGGGTGGTAGACGGCTGTTGTAGGACTTGGATGTGGCAAATACGCGGACTTTGTCATTGTCCTGTCATCAGAGGCTTCTTCGGACTTGTGGCGCTGCTGCCGCGATTCGAGGGGGATCTGGACACTCAACCGGGGGCGAGAGAGGGCGGTTAGATCAACTGATTGGGATCGTGGCGGGAAATGGTCGCGGGAATACAACGGCTGTTGCTGCTGAGGATGCAAATATGAGGTTTCTCGAGTCCGGTTTTTGTTAGGAGGGCAATCGTCGCGATTCGTGATAATGGGATCGATAGAGTTTCGTGTATAAATGTGCTGCTGCGGGATGTTTGGCTGCGGAAACGAGACTGATTGGTGTCGCCGAGGCTCCTACTATCAGTCTTTTTGTTACCTCTAGGCAGATACGGGTATGTGAGAATAGTACTGCTGTGACTGCTGGTAATACGATCCCGGATGGTTTAGCCCCGGCGGGAAGCCGGCAGCAGCATGTATCTGATTGTATCCGGGCGCAGAGTATCCGATATTCTGGCCATACACTTGCGACTGGATGCGCGGAGACTGGTCTATTCTTGGAATTGGAGGAGTGATATTGTGCAGGCTGGGCGTCGACATGTGGGAGCCGCCTTCGTTCGAGGAGCCGTTCATAGCCATGGGAAGAGTGGACATTGACGAATCCACTGCCTTGTGGACTAGCGGAGGAGTGCCATATATATTTTCTGGATCGTCAAAGTCGTCGTCTTCGTCCTGGTCCCCGAGCTTTTCCCGATACTAGGACTCAGTATATGCAAAGTACAGAGATACGTCTTGCAGCCGCTTCACCTCCCTCGGCTCGCCTTCGGACTGAGCTTGTCAGTGTCTTGCCCGTGACAGAACGCGCACCTCAGCATAGCGGTGGAGGATTTCGTGGATCTCGCAACTCGAGAACTCGTACAGCTTTCCCTTCTGGCCGAACACGATCAGCGCGACGTCTGCCTGGCACAGCACGGCGAGTTCGTAGGCCTTCTTGAACAGGCCGTTCTTGCGCTTATGGAAGGTGACGGATCTATAAGCGGATCAGGCAAAGAAACGGCTATAGGCTAAATACCTATTTCTGTCATCGACGATAGGCTTGATGGCGATCTTTCTACGGCCCATGGTGTGCGGCGGCGCGGGACGGGACGGCGGCGCGCAGCAAAGTTTGCGGCACAAGAAACAAACAAGCTTTGTCCGGCTGCAGCAAAAGCAAAGGCGCCGCGACAGTCAGCTTTTGTAGAAACGGCGGGCGGGCGTTGGCCAGGCGGGTGCTATTTATAGAACAGCGCCTGATCCAGGATAGTGCGTTTTTCTGAGCTGCGCTTGCTGCTGAACCACTCCACCACGTTTCCGCCTCTGTACTCCTCTATTGCATCTCTTGATCTGTGAAAACGCTGCTGCTGCTGCTATATTCTCCGCACGCATCCCGCGTCGTCCCGCCCTGAATACCGCCCCCGTCTACCCAGCATCCCTCCCGTCTCGGAAAATAACCTAATTCTCCGGCCCAGAAAATACGCGCCCCGCGTTCTGAGCAAATCTCCCCGTGTCCACAGGCGCAGGCCTGGCCCTGTCACTCGTTCTCTCCCGGAACATCGAAAGACTAGCGTAGCTCCTCGTTCAGTACAGCAGATCGCGCTACTGCTCCTCCTCAGGAAGACAAGCTTTGTGATAACACCGTTCTGGATTCCTTGAGCTCCAGTTCTCGGCTATGAACCTCTTGTGCGCAGGCCATAATCGCCTGGTAATCGCCCTTGAGCGAAATGCGATCCCCGCCCCTAGTGCATTCCTAACGAAACATCACACTTGAAACTGGTCTCGAACAGCCACTTTGCCAAACTACCGGAACCTGACACTCTGATTCAAGCGAGCCTGACGCTTGTCAACGGACTATCCGAACAACAGGAATCCCCTCTTCTGTGTGACTACCAGTAAAACTGCCATTCTCAACTCGAGAAACACCACCAGTAAGATCGATATTTGATCGGCATTATAACACCATGCTCGTCATTCGATCATCATATGCGGTCAAATCCCCCTTTCTCCAAGACTTCCTCCGGCAGAAGCTACTCTTGACAGAACCATTCTTTTTCAGCCAAATATATTACAAGACAAAGAAAGATTGTGCAACCGTGGGACCATTAAGTCATTAAATCCCCTAAACTACACTAATTCCCCGACCGCCTCCAAATGTCGCTCAAACGTCTCAGTGATGAATTAACCAGCCAAACATCAAGTGCGACATTGATGATCCCAACGTGAACGTCCCACAATATTGACGTCATGTTTTAAATATTTCACCAGTGCTAATAACAATAAAACACGCCAAACTTGAGTATCCTACTAGCATTGAACATTACCTAGCCGGGAGAGAAAAATAGCCCCGCATCCGAGAAATGGCTCTCCCAAAGTCTCAAGTAGTCAAATTAGCTCGATGAGAAGAACACTGCATTTTATCAATCTTCTTTTGATTTGCGAGATCAAAGTTTCGTACCATTGCTTTCTGAACTACTTAAATTTATTTGCGAATGGTGTTCTGTTTTGTTTTCCATTTCAAAGGGACTTTGGTCATTCGAGACCAGTGAGAAACAAGTCACTAAAACAGAGGTTTGTTATTGTATCCATGGGAAACGTAAATCGCGTGGGAAGCTAAAACATATAGGGCTAAGAAAAAGTATCTTTAATAGAATAACCTGCGGTTCTATCATACTTTCAAGGTCTGCTCGCCCCTTTGGCTTTCCATTCAGATTTTCTTCACTCGTGGAAATGGAATTCCATCAAGAAAACTCACAGACTAACTTTGTCAAAACTAGAATGCCAGTTCTTCGCCAAGAAGTTTTGTGAAAGGGAGTTTAGGGATTTAATTTCGGGATGACGAGGATGATGTAATCGACGTGAAATCAATCGATACCTGTTTCGCGCTATTCATTGAAAATGACTACTGATAGCATTCAGTCGGACAACGCAGATCTATTTTACTAGATATGGGAACTCTGAACAATGGGAAACTAGTTCACTTCAGACGCTCTAATAGCCTCTTTTTTCCCACGCTTGTGAAGTACCAAATTCCAAATTCGAAATTTTTGAAATCAGTTAGCGTGGATTGAACAGCGTTATTACTAGTATCAATACCAGAAGACGGCTCATCAGATAAGCTGAACGAATGCCCTTGACCACAATAAACTTTCGGACTAAACGGACCACCTGATCTCCTTGAAGAACATGTTTGATTAATTTAGACTGAGTCAAGACAACTTCTCTAAACCTATTACATTAGGGGGTAGTAGGATACTAGGGTTCTAAATGGAGGGAGTAAAGACTGAACCAAATCTATACTCAACATAGTACAAGATTGGATCTCACCTATACTCAGTGTGGTACAAGATGAGTATACGTGAGGATCCAGCTATCTACTTATAGAATTTATAGGTATTATCATTAGTTGCTTCCTCCAGGATAGGTTGTTATACTGATTGTGTTGTGCAAAATAACATAAAAAAACAATATCAAAATTTCATATTTTAGAATAACATGATATCTTTTTCTGGTGGCCGGTGAATGTATTGTTATATTTATAAGCAGATCACGTCATCATCAAAGTAGAGAATATTACTCCTCACCTCCAGAATGCACATATCAAAGACTTCTTTCTACACTACAGGTCTAGTCACAGGCGTTTTGGCCTCCAGCCTTTTCACCGGTATATTTGTCAAGTCTCAAGTGAATGTAACACAAAATAGGGGGAAATCTTGTCATTTCGTTCATTTCAACACCCTCAATTCTAGCCTATGGAACGCCTCAGAGTCAACTCCAGCAATGGGCAACTCAATATGACATGGCCAAAAGGTTATTTGGCCCTCTTTCGGTTTTTTCCGGCATAGGATTCGGGATTGCTGCCTATTTCGCGCCCTCGCAAATTATTCGACGACATATGATATTCAACGCGTTGATCACTGCCAGTGCAATTCCGTTCACTGTGATTTTTATGGCTCCAATGATCCGCCATTTGAAGGAAGTTAAACGTCGAGGAAGTGAATCTGAAGCAGGATTGGTCGAGACTCGGAGAATGTTGAAGACATGGGTGAGGAGAAGCACCATGAGATCTATGATCGTTGCGTTGGGATTTTTAAATGGCATGAGGGAGATTACAGATTGCATAGGATTTCATTTGTAACGATCTTGAAGTTTTGCAAATAAATATTTTGGTAACATACCTCTGATGTAGCTGTTCGTTTGAGTTCCAAAAAACCAGACATGAATCGAGAATTCCTGTTTTTCACATTCTACGCAGTGGGCAAAGGATACCTCATGTTTGTTATAAGAGAGATTGCGGATTTTAAAGAATTCAAGGAAGGCATGATGACTAGGAGATTTTACCACAGTTGATCTGGCGGTCCAAAGGATCTCTCAGTTTCCTTTAAAATTTCCCTACCCAGCCTGCTTTGTAGAACAAAATCCTTTGCGCCAAGGAATTATTATTTGCTATTGTATAGTCCGTATCAACACAGCTTCGCCTCCTCTATTTATAAGGCAGGTGCTGGCGGTACATTCACTAAGCTCAGCGCTGATTTAACCGACAACCCCCCCGAACCCGACACAATATATGGAATTCTTATTATATATTTAGACTGTGTCTGGTTTAGGAGGGTGTCGGTTAGACCGGCGCCGAGCTTACCCTTCTTCTATAATGCCTTGACCGACTGGGTTGCTTGTACCAGAAACCCAGGAAACCCCAATAGTAGTACTTCAGTACATATATGAAACGTGACTATTCTTGTGGAATCAGAATAGGCAGTAGACGAAGCACACTATGTTCGATAAGAAAAGAGTTTGAATTAAAAAATCGCAGAAGTGGTATGTATGCAGCTACAGTATTTAACGCACGAATAACTGGCAGACCGAGGAATCCGACTGATCTTTAACGAGGATACTTTGTGCTCCTAAAATTTAAAGGAACCATAGCACATTTTATCAAGTAGGATCAATAGAGCATAAGACCCCCCGTTGGGTCCGAAGCTCTGAGCGCTGGAAGAGGCCTCAGCTTGGGCCGACGCTGTGCTTGACGATACTATGCCAGTACTGGACGCGGCAGCGCTAGCGGAAGAACTGACCTCAACTTCAGAGGAACCTTGCTGAACGATCTGAAGCAGCCTTTTGATCAGTTTTGCATATTTAGAGCATACTGTTGTCGAAGCAGAGCGATGAACCCACTCGCTTTAAATTCAAAGAGCAAGATAAGATTCAGAAGGCCCTCGCCGACTGAGGTTTCATACTCATCCAGATAGCCTGCTGCGAGCGTCTCGCAGAAGGCATAAGCTTTTGCTATTTCGACGAGAGTAATAGCGAATTCATAGACGATGGTTTCCTTGACAAACCCTTGACAACTCCAGAAAACCGTTTTGTAGTGGGAAAGTACTGCAACAATCTGGACCGAAAACTCTTCAATTCGATGCACGTTTTGTGCACTCAAGGACTCTGGAGCATGAGAAAACCTTCAATATCCGAAAAGGTACGAATTGCGCCACAAACAGAAGAAATCTCTCCGCACATACTGTGAAGCGCTAGAGGGACATTTGGAATATATGGGGTGATTGCCGGCTGCTGCTGGTAGCTGCTTGGTGTCGCAGAGACATAAGCTTACCGGTCAGATCTCAACAGAAACGATGATACCTGTAAGGCAGAGACTGCCAATTGCGAAAATATTAGCGAGCTTCATTGTAGAAAAGGCTAGTGAATAATTTGATCAGCGAGCGAATAATAAACTCAAGACAGGACGAGGGTCGAGAGTTAATGTTTTGCAAGGCGGAATCGTTCGCTATTTATCATTTCGAGATATCGCTGTATTTTTGCTAATATAGTAGTTTGTTAGGTCTAGACTAAAGGAAAGGCCTATATAGACGTTTCAACTTTCGATGTCAGTCCGATGGAGAAATGTCAGATTACGGGTCAATTTGGAGTGCAAGTGTTGAGCTTGCAAGGCTTGTGCTATAAACTATATCGTCGTAGCTTTCATCCAGCCTACCCAAACGGCCTAGCGAGCTTTCTCTTGCCTTGGCTAGAGCTCTAGATGGAAGAGAATCTGTTCTGACTCCTTCTAATCAAAGTATCTGCGGCTCTTGGTCGGCCCGAACAAAGCTCCGTGTTCAAAAGGGGGCAGCAATTGATTCGCTTGTAGCTTCTTTAAAAAAGGTTGAAACGCATTCTAGGTTTGAAGCCTATGGAAAAGGGTCATAGCATGAAGAGTATGTCTATTTTGATCCCTATCAAGGTGCGCTTTGTAAGTTAAGACCCCTGCAGCCCATTGTCCCTAGTTCGACAATCGATAAAAAGTCAATGTTCGACATACAACAGGTATTAATTGAAGGAAAAGGCAAAACACCTAGCATTAGGATGTCCCCAGAGATCTTGCAGAATCATGACTATGTGCCATATCAAGACCTTTTGAAGTGAAAGGTTGAGAAATATGTAATATATTGAAGTGAAAATAGGTGTGGTGGTAA